>JANSMC010000033.1:0-198651 GCA_029299015.1 Ophiostoma montium | reverse complement strand
CCATCCGCCCTCCGTGTTTTCCCCCCCCCCCACCGCCCCCCGGCCGCCACGTTTTTTTTCCAACTTTTCCCCCACCCCCCCCCCCCCCCCCCCCCGCCACCATGGCCTCGACGGCCGCCGCGATGCCGGCCGCCGTCTCGACGGTCGTCACCAAACCGATCCCCGCGCTCTACACCGTCTACGTGCTGCGGTCGACTGTGCGCCACGCGTCGCTCTACATTGGCTCGACGCCCGACCCGCCGCGCCGGCTCAAGCAGCACAACGGTGCCCTTAAAGGTGGCGCCGTGCGCACGTCGCGCGCCACCCTGCGGCCGTGGGCCATGGTCGCGCTGGTGTCCGGGTTCCCGGGCGCCGTCGCCGCCCTCAAGTTTGAGTGGGCGCTGACCAACCCGCACCTGTCGCTGCACATTCCCTCGGCCGCGCGGCTGTCCGTGGCGCGGCCACAAACACAAAAAAACAAGAAAAAGAAGAAGGGCGGCCGCCCGCGCCGCCCACCCGCCAGCATGCAGTCGGTCGTCGCCAACCTGCACCTGCTGCTGGGCGTGCCGAGCTTTGCGCGCTGGCCGCTGCGCCTGCACGTGTTTGCGCCCGAGGTCCTGGCCGCTTGGGACGCGTGGTGCGCCACCGCCGGCCGGCCGCCGCCGCCGGCGACGCTCGACATTGTCGTCGACACAGACGCTGCCGCTTCCGCAGACGCTCCAGCAGACGCTGCCGCAAAAACGGGCGTGCACGCCATGCCCGTTGATTACGCGCCCCTGCGCGACTACGTCGACAAGGCCCGCGACATCTTTGCCTTTGAGCGCGCCAGCGCCTGTGCCGTGTGTCGCGAGGCGTTGCCGCCCGGCCCAGCCGGACTCTATGCCGTGTGTCCCAACGCGGCGTGCGAGGCCGTCGGCCATTTGCGCTGCTGGAGCGCGCACCTCTTGGCCAAGGAGGAGGAGAAGGCGGCGGCGGCGGCGGTGCCCTCGGCCACCGCCACCGCCACCGCCGACGACGACGCCGACGCTCTCCTGCTGGACAAACGGCCTCTGGTGCCCGTGCGCGGCCACTGTCCCGACTGCGGCGGCGCCGTCGTGTGGGCCGACATGATGAAGGAGCTGACGCTGCGGCTGCGGGCGCCCAAGGAGGTGGACAAGCTGGTGAAAGCCAAGCGGAAGCAAGAAAAGGCTGACGCGGCAGCAGCAGCGGCAGAAACGGCAGAAACGGCAGCAGCAGCAGCGGCAGCGGCAGCGGACCGGCCAACCGTCGTCGTCGAGATTGACTCTGACTCGGGTGGCAGCCAGACAGGGGCACAGCGTGTGCGCAAGACGGCAACGACGGCAACGACGGCAAAAACAAAGACCAAGGACACAACGACTACAGCTACAACGACAAAACCGACAAAACCGACAAAGGCAAAAGTGCCAAAGGCCAAGGCATCGGCGGCCGACACGACTAATACAAAGATCACAAAGACGGCACGGGTTACAAAGCGCAAAGATGGCTCAGCCAAGAACATGGCACTCGATAGATGACAATATAACCATGACCGAATCAAAACGCAAAACGCAACAAGAAGCTGGTCCTGTCCATTACTGCAAGTTTATTTGATGGTTTTGACCACTTGCGACGTGGGCCGCCCGTCGCTGTGACGCTTCGTCAGTATGGACACCAAGTGCTCCTGGAACAGTTCGGTGTAGTCCTCCAGATATGGATCAGTTGGACTGATTGGCATGGCACCTACGCAGAGAAATGCCGACTTCTTGGCTCCCCAAGCAAGCAGGACAGCCCTCGTCCAGCCATTGCAAGCAGACAGATAGGTACGACTCGGCATCGTCCCATCGCCCTTGCTCGAGGCTGATTGCGCTCTGCATGATATCGTGGAAAAAGTTTTCACTGGCTTCGTCTCGGCCTCCGCGGGGCGTCCAGTCACAAAAAGAAACCTTATTGTATTACATAGCTACTCCATCAAACGTGCGCGGACTTCCCAGTGTCTGACTGTTGGTAGGTGAATGATTCACCTACTAGGCTACCGCATGAGGGTGCATGAGGCCACCTACTTGCAGGTGAATCAGGGCAAACGCAGTGGCCACACGCAGTGAAGCAAACGCAGTAGAATAAGGGGATAAAATCCCTTACTGGGCCCTCATCCTCATAGATAGTTTCCTCTTCTTCAGACATCACCACTTTGACCCAAGCATACAGTTTCTGCCCATCAGGACAGGAGGTGTTGTGCTGGTTCATCCAGTGTAGTCTTTTCCATACAATTCAGAACTCATTGCACACATTTTGACCTCTCTTGTGGAATTCCACTGCTTTCAACCCCTGTTAACCGACACTGAACATAATATCCAAAAACTCCAATTGAGTCCTCAATGATTCTACCATGTCGCTCTTCTTGGCCACGGCAACACTGAGCAGCCACATCCATACGTATTTGGCTTCTTGATGATCTTTGCATGCCGTGCACATATTTTTGTATGCAAGCACAACAGTATACAGCTCCTCCATAGTCATCTCGGGGTCGACATTGCCGTAGATGTTGCCTTTGATGATCTCGCCATATCTCTTGGCGTCTTCCATCTTCCCCTGCTGCGCATAAAGCCCGCACAGCGAGGCCGCTTCCAGGAGCGCGGCTATCGAAGGCCCGCGTAACTCCACCCGGAGCGGCTGCAACCTGTCGTGGTACTGCATGGCCTTTTTCCATTGCTTGCGCTGGATGGCAACAATCCGCCTTGCTTCCATGAGTCTCACTTTGGCCTCTTCTGGATACTTGGTCGCAATCTCCTCCATGCAGTCCATCAACTCATCATGCCTCTTGTATTGTCTCGTCCTCCGATACAGGCGTCCGATGCCAAATCCGGTCATGACGCCGTACACCTCGTCAACTTTACGAACGGCATACAGGACCTCGGCGTGGCTCGGCGGATTTGGCAACAAAGAAAAAATTTCAATTTCGTGTGCTTTGTCGAGTGTGGCAAAGAATATGATAGCCAAATTGTTCTTGTGCACTTCCTGCAACGCCCGCCATTGCACCAGCTTGTGCATGGTGTAGCTAGTGTCCCATTTTCCCGTGGTCTTTTGAATCAGACCATACCGCGCGAGCTGGTCGCACGCAGCGCGGAACTTATAGTCGTCCCACGTGCCGTCTTTTTTCAACAAAGTGAAGGGCTTCAGGACACTCATGTCCTGAACTAGATTATCGGAGTCCCGGAATCTAGATAGAGATTTGTGCTCCAGTAAATCCCTGACTGCACGGAAGACTTTGTTCATGATGTGTTTGCCAATTGTGGTGTCATTGAAGAGGGCGAGCCACGTGAGAAGCAGGCGAGCAAGTCCGCCATCATGGAGCGTATCGATCCGGTTCAGTGCCATATCCCAGGCTGTCCAGACGGTGGTTTTCGACGGCGCCAGCCCTTGCCGAGTGTTGTCCTTGAGCAGATCGTCGCGGTGGCGCGCGTAGTCGGCAAGGTATTGGCGTAAGCCTTCTTCACTATCGTCTTCGTTGGCAATACGATATCCCGCGAGGCTTACGGCGAGAACCAGGTAGCCAAGCTGCTCGACAAGGTCCTTGCACTGCTCTATGACGGTGTCTGACGTCTCTTCCTCTTTCAGTCCCATGTGGTTGAGCAACAGCGCCAATGCGTCTTGCGGATCCATGGCCTCGAGATAGATTTTCTGGCAACCCTTGGGAACGAGCGTGAAAGTTTCCATGTCCTGGCTCGTGATGACAATAGTTCCAAGCGCGCCCTTGGGGAGGACTCTGCGAATGCCCCAGGTGACGTCGTCTGCGTTGTCGATGATGACAAGCCATGGATCGTCCCCCGCAGAAGTTGACCGGGATTTCAGCCAAGCAAGCACCGAACGCACCTCGTATGACGAGGCGAAATCAGACACTGTGGGGGCGTTTTTCGGCGACTCGCCATAGATTTCTTGGAAGCTTCTCAAGCTTTTCTTGAGGTCGTCAAAGCACCGTTGAAAGCTGGCTTGCACTGTTTCTTTGCTCGTCGCGTCAATCCACAGGGCCGGGTTGTAGGCGCTCTTGTGTGCATTGGCAAAGTTGAGTGCCAGCTGTGACTTTCCCGTTCCACCCATGCCGATGACGGCCGCCGCGTGGGGGAAGTCACAGTCACCACGGTCGTCGCTGAGAGCGCGTTCGAGCTGCTGCTGCAGGGCTTGTCTTGGCGTGTAGTTCTCAGCAAGCTCCAAAGGAACGGAAAAGAGAGTCTGTTCTGACTCAAAGTGTTTCTTCAAGATATTGGTCAAATTCAAGCAAACTTGATTGTATAGGCTGCCCCTGAAGCCAAACTTGTTCAGTCCTCTGTGGTTTGTGCCGAGGCCAATGTTGCTGACGTATCTGCCAGAAAAGGTGGCGGAGGCTTCGGGAACGGTCTGGAACATCAAATATATGTCAGCCTCTGTTTTGTGTACCCATCAAAAAAAGAAAAGACACCATTGCTGTACTGTGTTCGAGTGACTTACAAACTCCCGCCATAGGCCGCCAAGCACAGGAAGCTGGGAACTGGCAAACTGCTCGTGGAAATTGATAACTCGGTGTCTGTCGCCCACAACTTTTGCAAATTGTTTCTGGAGATCCATGAGGGTTGTAGAGTTGACCGCCAAGTCATTGAGTAACACGGTGCTTGATCTCAGGCTCAGAAAGCGGTACAGTCTGGCCTCGATCCTGCCAAAGAAGCTCAGAGGCGTTCCATCGTGCGGCGTTCCCAAAAAGACAGTGGCAATGGTCTGTTTTGTGATGTGGCTGGTCTCGGTGTCGCTCATTGCAGAAACGAGTGCCTTGTCGGCTGTCAGCATACGTTGCAGATTCTCTGGTATTCGGCTCACAAAGGTATCGGGACTGCATTACCTTTTTGACGACAAGCCCGCCATAGCAGTGCGCCACAAACATGAGCTTTCGTGATTCTTCCTGTGCGTAAACTCTTATCAGTGTACTGGTCCATGTCGACAGTCGGTCATCTCGGGCCTGGGAGAGCTTGAATAAGAGCGGAGGCTTACCCTGGGGGAAGACCGAATGGAGGCATTGATATGGTTGAGGAGCTCGTCAGCAAGCAGGCTCAGACGGGTGTCTCTAGCATCACGCATCCAATAGGAGTCGTAGTTGTAAAAGAACAGCCTGACACTCTTCCTTAGATCGGCCGGGATATCCTCCTGGAAAAGATCAGTTACCCAGTTCACCCCCTCTTTTTGTTTGGTACTGTCAGCAGGCGTGTCGTCTAGATTCATGCCGGGAAGCGTCTTGCGACTTGTCAACCATGTTGTGTCGGGATTGGATGCTAGGCCGTGGACAAAGATGATGCTTGGATTGTTAGACGGAGAAAACCAGCAGACGGGAATATGCACGAATACGCACTCGACTCCTCTTTCATTTGGAGGAGGGTTCGTGTCGACCTTACAAAACCCATACTGGGACTTGGGCGTTTGGTGAGGGTTCAGACGTGATGGTATGAAGTTTGAAAGTATTGCTTTGGAAATGAAGTAGCCTACCGCGACTCTGAAGAGCAGCCAGCGGTTACCAGCAAGATATGCGAGTACTCTGGACAGCAGCACATATCCTGCCGATGCATCAGCACTGCCCAGCGGAGACTGGGGTGCCGGGGCAAAGGCAGAAGACATCTTGCAAAAAGAGGGATGAGACAGCGGGAAAGATAGAAAAGCTGGAGAAACAACCAGTTGTAGTTTTGGAGGCGATGAGAGATACTTTTATGCTGGGGGAGTGGTGTGATAGCAAGCACATTCGGCAAGGCAGACGTTTGGGGCGGAGGTGCTCATTTAGCCGCTGTTGATTGAGGGCTGTGTGACTTGGCAGACTGCTACGAGTACACCCTTCCTCTTCTCTCTTCGCAACGATATTGGAGGGCAGTACGAGACCGCGTGTGACGTGGCATGGCTGACTGCATGACGCTCGGGGTGGAAGGGAGGGGGACTCTGTTTGCCAATTGGTTGTCCAGGTCTGCCGCGATCACAGGACTCCTAGGGACTTTTGGTGGCTTGCAGCTCAGCTTCACCATGCCGGATCCAATACGATTGGAAGTTCGAGCCTGTTCAGTCCCCTGGCCATGTATCCATGTTGCTGTACTCAAAGACTCGTTCTGTTGTGGCTGCAAATGCAGCACTCGCAGCATTGTCCATCTGTGGAAGTATGTCCTGTTCAGCCGGCAGGCGGGCCGTCGTGTAAAGCCCCGGTGCATGGTCTGTTTTGCTCATGGTGCTGTTCCTGCGATGGCGCTGTGATGAAAGGCCGTCTATTGCAAAGCAGCAGTCCAAGGTTGTGGCATGCATCATGAAGCTCGATGAACGTGTTGTTATCTTTCTTGTTTACAAGGACAGCCTAGGGAAAGAAGACCTGGCGGACCAAACCGGGAAGGAGCGACGGTGTGATTATAGCCAGACGACATCTTGTCGAACATTGTCGACTCTCGTTTGATTATCCAGCAAAGATATCTTCAAATAACAATCCTAAAGCTGAATCAAAGTTAAAATGATGAACAGCAGATAACAAGACTAAACAACAGGAACAAGAAAATACAATGACAAACCCAGAGGGAAATAAAAACATAGAAATATCCTCAGATATCAAATATACAGTTGATGATATGTATAAAAAAAAAAAAAAAAAAAACCCGCGCAATTACGACTACCGGAGTAAAGCTATCGTAACCGTCAAAGAACAAAAAATGGAGCAACTCGGGATCGAACCGAGGACCTTCAGATCTTCAGTCTGACGCTCTCCCAACTGAGCCATTGCTCCGGATTGAATTATGTAATGCGGCACGCCAAAGTTGATTTGTGGCCACCAGTGCCTGTGAGCGAGTAGCTGTGGGTCATCTACGTGTCTTCTATTGGCTAGGCCGCTGTCATACGCTAGTCCAAATATAGGTTGTTGGGCTTTCTTGAGCCACCTTGATATCAAAACTCCGAGCAGCGTGGCCCGACCTTTTTCCTTTGTATCGGCACGAATTGAGCACTAGCTGCTATTGGACCGAATGCGTCTTTGTTGTGGAGAATTTGGGTTGATTGCCTCACGATGAGCTATTACAGCTAGCTGCCGTCTGTGAGAGATGCTCGTGCTCGTCGCTGGTAATGGTATTCGTAATCGTACTCGAACATAGCTACGCAGTAGTACGACGGTCAGCGTGCGATCCGTGATCCGTCCGATGCGTCAAAGCAGAGGTCATGGTGCTGTTCCTGTCTGCATGATACGCCAACACCAACGGCTCCGTACGGAGTACAGCGTCATACCTCAGCCTGTTGGAGCCGCTACAGTGCCTAGACCATTTATGGATCAGGGTATGACAAAAGCCCACTGAAAATGACTGAGCAAGGACCAAAAAAAGGTACTCAGTACGTAAAAAGAGCTCTAGCCAGTCGACCACCTACAAAAGTACTCCGTAATTGCCCTCTATTTTACGGAGAATGTACTCATACTCCGTACGGAATCATGCATGACAGATTGGCACGTGTTGACGACATTACTGCTAGAGTCCACCCGACTGTGTGAAGATGAGGCTCTGCCCAAACTTGATCCCATTATTTGCAGACCCAGCTGCCATTGAGTCTCTTGCAGCCTTGCTGGGGCATGGCCGTCTATCATGAGTTTGGGCAGGCGCACAGGCATGTTTGCCTTTCTTCTTAAAGCTCCGACGGTGCCGCTTTGTGGCCCACAGCCCAACACAGTATGACTAACATTACATACAGTGTGCATAACATCTGGGAGTTGGAGTACGAGTACTCGTCCTCCATACTCGTACTCTGTAGGAACGCCGACAGCCTTGCATACAACTCGTAGGTGTTCATCCAGTATCATCCAGCCAGATCATAAAGTATCGCGCAGGCGTCAGGTGGCACTGTCGCTCTTTGGCACCTCACTCGTCTCCCTATGACTTGGGTGGATTTGTTTGCCTCCATCTGCCGCATGCCCATCTTACGATGCCTACTGCTGATTTATTACGAGAGCCTACTGCCCGCAGGAAGGCGCGACCCAGCATGCCATATTGACCGAGTGGGAACCGGCCCGCACCATTCAAGAGGTAACACAGTCCCAGTCCTTTCTCCATACTGGCCTTTGCGAATTGTGCAAACATGCTGAAACGACGCCCAGTTGCAGACACCCGCGAATATCAACACTTTACCCGCCCGGGGTCATTAATCACTGGCCTGGAACAGACCCACTTGATCTGACTCTCTGGTCGCATACGAAGTACGGAGTACTCCGTACGGAGCGGAGGTACGTACTACGTACAAGCACTCGTAAATGAGCAGGCGGCGTACAGTGCATTGTGTCCATTAAATAGCACTGTCCTCTCACCTGCCTGGCTGCACTTTCCTGTTTGTTGGCGACAGCCTCTTCTGGCCTGGTCCTGCCGTACCGCGCCATTGGACTAGGACTATCCCAATTCGCTCTTTCCACATTCGTTCGGCTCGTATTGGCCCACACTTGTGCCTTCCTGTTCACTCCCTCTCGGCAGCTCTACGAGTACATCTGCCCGCCTCTGCAAGTGCCCGTGTCTCAACACGATCGCCTCGTTCTTTCCCTTTCTGCTCACGCGTCCTGAACGTCGCTCCTGCTGTTTTCTGCCCCCCCAGAGCCAACAGTACTCGTACCTTCCTACTCCATAGTCTTTCTTTCTCCTTTTCGCCCGTGGTTTTAGTCGTGCCTTCCCGCGGTGTCCTTGACTGCGCTGGCGACTTAGTTACTCTTAGTTCCTCGTACGAGTACTTTGCATCGATCTTTCCCTTGTAGAATTTCCATGTCATACGGAGTATCTCAAGTATTGGCTGACTAATAATCTCAGGCACTTTTGCTGCATGTGCCCTGCCTGTCTGTCTGTCGTATTACTCAGTACTCTTCTTGCTCCTACCCAGTGTAGTGCAAAGCTCTTTTCTCCTTCTACATCTCGCCCTTTCCCCCATCGTCCACCCAATTCCCACAACATTTTGACTTCATTCTCTCGTCGATTCTTTTGTTTTCCGGTCCGGTCACGAATGGCCATGCCGTCCGTCTTTCGCTCTCCTCAGCCGCTGTCATCTCTGCTCCTTATGCTTTGCTCCCCCTGCCTCTTTCAAGCCGTCTCGACCAGCTCGCCTCCGCGTCAACTCGATCACTGACCTTTGCTGGTGTTTCTCTGAATCCCATCTACATATTGGCACCGAAACAACGCATGCCGATTCAGTAATTACCGTGTTGCCACTAGTATATGGTCATTGACACTGCCAGCTACGGCCACGATCTGACTTGGTATATGTCTCGACTCTCCGTCCTCCAAGTCCCAACTAGTCCCGGTTTTCGCACCATTTCGTTTTAGCCTCCAGCAAAAACCGACGTTTGTACACCAAAAGACTCCAGCAGGAACACAGAAAGCCCACGTCCCCCCCCCCATCGGCCTAACAAGTCCTCTCTCTTTCTCAACTCGGTCCTTTTGCCCATCGCCTTTACTATTACTACGACCTCACCAACTCCTCTTCCTTTTTTCTCCTCATCTCTTCCTCTTCACTCTCTCCTCAAACGCAACTGTCAACTCACCCACCGACACGTACCAACGCCCTCGATACGAGGACATACCACACCACACGCCTACGACGGTTCCCACCCACGCGCCCTTACAGCGGCTCTCACCCACTTTGGCCTCTCATTTGGCTCAGATGCATATACAAACCACCACCACCCTCGGATGACGGCCGTTACGGCACTCTCGACCTCTACACGACGCAACCCCGGCCATTTGGCACCCACCACGACCTGTGTGCGCGCGCCTACAAGCTTCTCCTCGCACACGCCGACGAATATTGGCCTCGATATTTCGCAGAAACGCAGACAGCACCACTCTCCCCTCGACAAGACCGACGTCCTGCAACCAGACCTGCGACTCGACGCGCTTCTCTAGTCGCAATCGCCCAAACAATTCTTTTGCGTCATCACGATGATGGCTATCATTCCGCCCGCAGCAGCAGCTGCTGCTAGCGGCGTCAACTCGAGCAACGACAGCAAGGACAATGCGCGGAACAGCGGCAGTGGAAGTGGAAGCAAAGGAGCAGCTGCAACAGAAGGCAGCAAGAGCAGCAGCAGCAAAAACCCGTCCAAGGGCTCCTCCAGAGCAGCCAGCGGCTCGCATGCGTCCAACCCCAGCAGTGCCCGCGCATCGCCTGCACGTGGCGCGTCGACAAACCCTTCCAACACCACTGCCATTCCGTCACGAACACGAATGGGCCAGGCAACCCCCAACGCTGGCTCGACGGCCCATAATGGACCGCCGCCGCCGCTCAGCGCAATGGTGAGCCCCCCGCTGGATCTCAACTCTGTCGAGCGTCGTGGCCAGCCCACGGCCAGCCGCGAGACGGGAAAACGCAAAATCCGCCCGCACGGCATCGAAGAGGCCCCGACCTACACCCCGACCGAGGACGAGTGGAAGGATCCCATGGCGTACATGCGCAAGATTGCCCCCGAGGCGCGCAACTACGGCATCTGCAAGATCATCCCGCCGGATAGCTGGAACCCGCCCTTTTCCATAGACACAACGGTAAGCAGCCACGCGCATCTGCGCACCCGCTTCGAGGAAGCAGAGTACGTGATGAATTGTGCACTGACAATCGCTATAGAAATTCCATTTTCAAACGCGAAAGCAAGAATTGAATTCTGTCGAAGGCGGTAAGTTGACCTTTTTGTCCAACACCCGACCCATCAGCATCTGACATGGCCTCGTCTACAGGATCACGCGTCAACATCACCTACTTGGACGGCCTCTTCAAGTTCCACAAGAACCTCGGCAACACCCTCACACGTCTGCCTTACGTGGATAAGAAGCCGCTGGACCTGTACCAGCTCAAGAAGGCAGTTGATTCACGCGGCGGATTCGAAAAGGTGTGCAAGTTCAAGAAGTGGGCCGAGATTGGCCGTGACCTCGGCTACAGCGGAAAGATAATGTCTTCGCTGTCGACTTCGCTCAAGAACTCGTATCAGAAATGGCTGTGTCCCTACGAGGACTACTTGCGTGTCGCAAAGCCCGGCGTGCACCAGCAGCTCGAGATGGAGAACGGCGGCCCCTTTACCACCCCCGACGCGAAACTGAGCCCCATGAAGCAGTCCACTGCCAACACCCCGTCGAGTGCTCGCGGTGACTCGCCTGCTCGCCAAGCCAGCGATGCGCTGCAGGCTGCCACGGGCAGTAGCCGCAACACCCCCGCCACCGCGCGAAGCACACCCCCGCTGCCGGGCTCGTCGGGTGGACCTACGGTGGGGCACAGCCGCAACGGAAGTCCCTTTGCTGCCGAGAAGGGTTCCGACAAAGACCTTGCACCTGCACACCCGCTCAAGCGGCAGCTGGGCGAAGACTCCTCTGAGACCCCCGCCAAAGAAGAGCCTGTCGAAGGCGACGAGGACGAGGATGGCAGTACGCGGAGAAGCAAGCGTCTAAAAAAGGAGCCGGTTCCGCGGGTGGCGGGCTCCAACATGTCGCAGCTCCGGCCGCAGCAGGCGCGCATGCCACGGGACGACAGCGTGGAAACGTGGGGGGTTTGCGAGCAGTGCGGCAAGGGCGAGTCGGCCGGCTTCCTGGCCGTCTGCGAGTCGTGCGACTATGCCTACCACGGCAAATGCCTCGACCCGCCCATGTCGGCAAAGCCATCGGCCGAGTGGAACTGCCCGCGGTGCCTGGTGGGCGACGGCCACTATGGCTTTGAAGACGGCGGCCTCTACTCGCTCAAGCAGTTCCAAGAAAAGGCGGCCGAGTTCAAGCAGAGCTACTTTGAGAGCAAGATGCCGGTCGACGCCGTGCACGACTGCCACCGGCCGGTGACGGAGGACGACGTGGAGCAAGAGTTTTGGCGTCTCGTGTCGAGCATCGACGACTCGGTCGAGGTTGAATACGGCGCCGACATCCACTGCACCACGCATGGCTCCGGGTTCCCGACCATTGAGAAGAACCCTAGTGACCCTTACTCGACGGACCCATGGAACCTCAACATCCTCCCTCTCCACCCCGAGAGTATCTTCCGCTACATCAAGTCGGACATTAGCGGCATGACGGTGCCGTGGGTCTATGTGGGCATGATCTTTTCGACCTTTTGCTGGCACAACGAGGACCACTACGCCTACTCTGCCAATTACCAGCACTTTGGTGCCACAAAGACGTGGTATGGCATTCCCGGCGAGGATGCGGAAAAGTTTGAAAACGCCATGCGCGAGGCGGTGCCGGACCTGTTTGATACACAGCCCGACCTGCTGTTCCAGCTCGTTACGCTTTTGCCGCCGGTGAAGCTGCGCGAAGCAGGCGTCCGCGTCTACGCCGTCGACCAGCGTGCGGGCCAGATGGTTATCACGTTCCCGCAGGCGTACCATGCAGGCTTCAACCACGGCTTCAACTTCAACGAGGCGGTCAACTTTGCGCCGAGTGACTGGGAGCCGTTTGGCCTGGCCGGCGTCGATCGGCTGCAGCAGTTCCGGCGGCAGCCGTGCTTCTCGCACGAGGAGCTTCTGTGGACAGCCGCCGACGATGTCACCAACACGCCGACGGGGCCGCTGACCATTCGGACTGCCAAGTGGTTGGCGCCGGCCCTGGAGCGGATACAGGACCGTGAAGCATCGTACCGTGCCATTTTCTTGACGCGGCACGGCGACGTGCCACACCGGTGCCAGTTTGCGGACAAGGATGCGGACGGCACCGGTGGCCGACGCGGCGGCGGCGACGGCGCGGCGCACAACTGCCCCCTCGTGCTCACGTACGACGACACGGCCGTGCCAGAGGAGGAGTACCAGTGCGCGTACTGCAAGGCGTTTACATACCTTTCACGATTCAAGTGCAACAAGACAGGCAAGATCATGTGCCTGCAGCATGCCGGGACGCACAACTGCTGCGCGGCACGCGACACCAGCCGGCTGCTGGGCGAGCACCACACGCTGATCTACCGGTGTAGCGAAGAGGAGATGGACGGCGTGCACAAGAAGGTGGCGGAGAAGGCGGCGATGCCGGAGGCATGGGAGGACAAGTACGACAAGCTTCTGGAAGAGGAGGCGACGCCGTCGCTCAAGACGCTGCGGGCGGTGCTCAACGAAGGCGAACGGATCCCGTACGAGCTCGCGTCGCTGCCGGTGCTGCGCGAGTTTGTCGACCGTTGCAACCACTGGGTCGAGGAGGCAACCAACTACATTGTGCGCAAGCAGCAAAACCGACGGCGAGCGGACCGGACGTCGCAGGCCAACGGACGCAAGTCGATCAGTGCGGGCAGCGGCGACAACCACAACAACGACGACAAGGAACGCGAGACGCGCAACATCAGTAACATCTACCGGCTGCTGGCGGAGGCATCGCGGATTGGGTTCGAGTGCCCGGAGATCCAGCTGCTGCGGCAGCGGGCGGAGGCGATCAAGATTTTCCAGGAGGACGCACAGCGGGCGCTGGAGCACCCGACGACGCAGACGATTGAGACGATTGAGAACCTGCTGGACGAAGGGCACGGGTTCAACGTAGACGTGCCCGAGGTGGAGCAGCTGACGCGGTTCCTGGACCAGCTCAAGTGGACGCAAAAGGCGGCGGGCAGCCGCGGCACGCGGATGACGCTGGAACAGGTGTCGGCGCTGGTGGAGGAGGGCCGGCGGCTGGCGATGCCGAGCTACAACGAGGACATGGAGCTGCTGGAGAGCATGTACAGCGCGGGCATGCAGTGGGAGCGGAAGGCAAGCGAGCTGCTGTCGGCGGACGCGGTGCACTACCCGCAGCTGGAGTCGCTGTCGGTGCAGGCGGCGGGGGGCAGCGTGGCGGTGTCGACGGCGACGCTGGAGGCGGTGGACCAGATCCTGCACAAGCACCGGGACGCGCACCGGCAGATCCTGGACCTCAACAACCGGTGCCGCGACCCCGAGTACCGCAACCGGCCGCGGTATGCTGATGTGGTGGCGCTGATGGCCAAGATTGACGAGCTGCAGTCGCGGCCGCCGGGGACGCACGACCTGGAAAAGGAGCAGAAGCGCAACGAGGACTGGATGCGGCGGGGCAAGCGCATTTTCGGCAAGACGAACGCGCCGCTGTACATTCTCAAGAGCCACATGGAGTACGTGCTGGACCGCAACAACGACTGCTTCGACACGGTGGACGGCAAGCCGCGGACCCCAGCGGAGCCGGCGTCGCGCGAGCCGAGCCCGGAGGCCGGGGCCGAGGCGTGGCAGAAGCCGAAGCGCGAGGTGTTTTGCATCTGCCGGCGCACGGAGGCGGGCATGATGATTGAGTGCGAGGTGTGCCACGAGTGGTACCACGGCAAGTGCCTCAAGATTGCGCGCGGCAAGGTCAAGGAGGACGAAAAGTACACGTGCCCGATCTGCGACTGGCGCGTCAAGATCCCGCGCGACGCGGCACGGCCGGACCTGGAGTCGCTGATTGCGCTTTTCAACGACATTCCGGCGCTGCCGTTCCAGCCGGACGAGGAGCAGGTGCTCAATGACATTATCAACGGCGCCATGGACTTCCGCGATAAGATTGAGCCGTACCTGGACCCGGCGCTGACGTCCGAGGCGGACGCGATGAAGCAGCGCTTCTTCCTGCGCAAGATTGAGGGTGCCGAGATCCTGCTGACGCGCGAGACCAACTTCTTCCGGCAGGTGCTGCACAAGCAGTTCCCGGTGGCGCCGCAGCCGCCGCCGCTGATTGAGGAGTCCAAGAGCACGCGCAAGCCGCGGCCGACGAAGCTGCAGAAGCTGATGGCGCAGCACCAGGTCGACGACCCGGAGGACCTACCCGACGTGGTCAAGCTGCGTGCAAACAGTGCCCGCCGCAAGATGCTGGGCTCGGCGCCGTCCGGCGAGACGGGGCACGCCAACAACAACTTCCGACCCGCCGCCATGGTCCCGCTGGCCCCCGCCGGCAGTGCGGCCCCGTACGAGGGGAGCATGTCGCCGCACAGCGGCAGCGGCGACTACGGGACGTCGCCGGGCGTGCGGCCGGACAATGCGTTTGGCGACCCGCGGCGAGGGTCCGGCGGCGTCGGCGTCGGCGGGCCGGCAATGTTTGGCGGGCCGGCGGCCAAGAAGGGCGACAAGCCGCAGCACCGGCAGCCCCTGGACCGGCACAGCACGGTGATGCACTTTGACACCAAGGCATCCGGCGAGCCCGGCCGGCCCGCATCGAGCGGTGGCAGCGGCGACAGCGCGTGGGCAACGCGGCCGAGCGATGCGGACCCCAAGGCGCGGGTCTCGCTCTCGGGCCGGGCCGGACCCCTTGGCGGGCCAGCGGCCCCGGACCGCATGGACGTTGACCACGTCGACGGCCAGGGGCCCTATGGCCACGGCCCACCACCCGCCCGCTAGGATCGGCGTAGGGGCTGCCGATGGGGTTCCGCTGGTGCCGTGATGTAGGTTGTTTGAGTGTTGATTGTTCTGAGTTTTGATTGTTTTTGATTTTTGATTCCTTTGAGTGTTTTCTTCTTTTTTCTTCTTTTGGTTCTTTTGATCCTTTGATTGTTTTTGACCTTTTTGACCTTCTTTTTTCTTGTTGTTTTTCTATTTCTCGTCTCTGATACCTCGACTCGGGAGGCTACAAAAGTCAAAGCCGGTGGGAGTTATTGGTGGTCTACGTTTTCTTGGCTCGTTGTTTTGTTTCGTTGTGCTTCTTATTTGCAGGTTTTATTGTTATTTTTTACTTTTATTCTACGTTATTCCTACGGTTATCTTACTTTTATTCTTTTATTCTTCTTAATCATCTCTTCTAATTACGAGTATTCAATGTATTCTACGTATGGCAGTGTTATGCCTAATGGAAGCAGCTCGATTCATACTCGTACGCCCATTGCTGTTTATCAAAAAGGCAAGCTTAGCTATGTGTCACTTCAAAGCAGCTCGGTAAATACAGCGGCAATGTTCAATAATAGACAACAAACCAATGCCAGCCCTGCGTCACTACAAAACAGCTTGCTCATCATCAACCGCCCAAAAGCCAACCCGTCACTTGTAATATTACCTAATCAAAACGCTTACTAAGACAGACCTGCCCCACACGGTTTCACGCATGACACTGGAGGGCCATCAGGACGACCGCGACGACCCGCGACAACCACCAACAACCACCCAACAACCACCACCTACGACGACAGGATGGCGGCCAAGGAAGACGCCGTGCGGCTGCTGTGGAACCCGGACAATGTGCGCGACGTGGCGGAGTCGGTGGGCATTGCGCAGCTGGGCGACGACGCGCTGCGGTGCCTGTCGCAGGACGTGGAGTTCCGCGTCGGGCAGGTGCTGGTGGAGGCGCTGCGGTGCATGCGGGCGGCGAGCCGGACGACGCTGACGGTGCAGGACGTGGGGCTGGCGATGCGGGTGCTGGACGTGGAGCCGCTGTACGGGTACGAGTCGACGCGCGCGCTGCGGTACGGCGAGGCCAGCATCGGCCCGGGCCAGCCGCTGTACTACATTGAGGACGAGGAGGTGGAGTTTGAGAAGCTCATCAACGCGCAGCTGCCCAAGGTGCCGCGCGACGCGTCGCTGACCGCGCACTGGCTGGCCATTGAGGGCGTGCAGCCGTCGATCCCGCAGAACCCGACGACGACGACGGCGGCGGCGGCGGCCGACGCGCGGTCGCAGCAGCAGCAGGACCACCACCATCTCCTCCTCGCGGCGGGCGGCGGCAGCAACGGCAACAGTATCAGCAACAAGGTCGGCTCCGGAGCCAACCCGGCGCTGGCGGCGTTGGCCGGCAACAACAACAACAACAACAATACCATCAACAATACCATCAACAACAACAACAACATCAGCAACAACAACAGCATCAGCTACAACAGCAACAACGACAATGTGGGCTTCAAGCCGGCCGTCAAGCACATTATCAGCAACGAGCTGGTGCTCTACTTTGACAAGATCCAGACGGCCATTCTCGACGACAGCCCCGACGACGAGGTGCTGCACCTGCGCCAGGCCGCCCTCGACTCGGTGCGCTCCGACCCGGGCCTGCACCAGCTCGTGCCCTACTTTGTGTCGTTTATTGCGACGCAGATCACCCACCGCATCGACGACGTCGTCGTGCTGCGCCGCATGATGGAGCTGGCGTCGGCCCTGGTCGAGAACCCGCACGTCTTTCTCGACCCTTATGTGACGCCGCTCTGCGCCCCTGTGCTGACGTGTCTACTGGGCCAGAAGATTGGCCGCAAAGAGGGCGGCGGTGGCGGTGGCGGCGGTGGCGGCGAACCAGCGGCGGCGACGGCCACGACGTCGGCGGCCACAACGACAACGACAACGACAGCCACGACAACGACGACGACAACGCGTGCCGTGCTGCAGCTGCGCGAGCTCGCCGCGTCGCTGCTCGGCCTGCTCGCCCGCAAGTTTAGCAAGAGCAACACGCTGCTGCGGCCCAAGCTGACGCGCACGTGCCTCAAGACGCTGCTCGAGCCCGACCGCCCCGTCGGCGTGCTCTTTGGCGCCGTCGCCGGCCTGTCGGCTGCGGGAGGCCCCGAGGCCGTGCGCGTGCTGCTGCTGCCCAACCTCAAGACGTTTGACACGTACGTGCTGCAGCCCCTGCAGGAGCGGGCAACGGCGGCGGCAGCGGCAGCGGCAACAGCGGCGGCAACAGCGGCGGCAACAGCGGCGGCGGCCAACAGTAGCGCTTCCTCGCCCTCGCCGTCGTCGTCGTCGCCCTCGGCGTCCTCACCCTCGTCGTTGTCGCCATCCCCCGTCGAGGTCGAGATGCTCGTCGGCGGCGGCCTGCTCAAGGCCATCCAGACCCTGACGTCGTCGGCCATGTCGTCGCTGCCGTCGCCGCCTGGTGCGAATGGTACGGCCACAGGCGACGTTGAGACGGCCGAGCTCGTCAACTTTCTCGGCCCCATTGTGGGCCACCGCGTGGCGCAGCTGGGCGACCGGCGGCTCAACGCGGTGATTCTCGAGGCGCGCAACATTGAGTAGGCGGGGGGGGGATTTGTTTGGTATACCATTTGGGAGTGGGCGTTTGTTTTTAGTAGTCTGAATTCAAGTAATATTACAGCACAAGCTTTCAAGTATTCCAGCAACACATGTATTACAGCACAAGCACAAGCAGAAGCAGAAGCACAAGCACAAGGCTGACCAAGCATACCAGTACAACTGAGATACTGACTAAGCAAATCCATTACATAACGCGTGGGGGCTAGCGGGTACCCCGCAAGGGCTTGCTCCCGTGCGGCTCTTTAGTGGGCCCCACAGACTGTCCTCACTGATGATTACGATCATCACGAGAGCATCGACGAGTGTGGCCAAGCTGGGCACGACGATTGACCGACCGACGCCTGCACGACAACACGACAACACGACGACCCATCACGCTCCGAGAACTCAAAAAACAATGGCCGACAGCATGCCCCTCTTTGGGGCCGACGTGCGCAGCGAGGTCAAGAAGCCCAAGAAGCGCAAGGTGCTGCTGATGGGCAAGAGCGGCTCGGGCAAGTCGAGCATGCGGTCCATCATCTTTAGCAGCTACCTGGCGCGCGACACGCGGCGGCTGGGCGCCACCATTGACATTGACCTGTCGCAGGTGAAGTTCCTGGGCAACCTGACGCTCAACCTGTGGGACTGCGGCGGGCAAGAGGCCTTTACGGAGAACTACCTGTCGCAGCAGCGCCAGCACGTCTTTTCCAACGTCGGCGTGCTCATCTACGTCTTTGACATTGAGTCGCGCGACGTCGAGCGCGACCTGGCCACGTACGTGTCGGTGATTGCCGCGCTGACGCAGTACTCGTCGGGCGCCAAGGTGTTTGTGCTCATCCACAAGATGGACCTGGTGGTGGCGTCGCAGCGCGAAGCCTTTTTCGAAGACCGCGTGCGCCTCGTGCGCCAAAAGACGGCCGAGTACCTGCAAAACGTGCGCGACAATGCACGGGGCGAGGTTGCCTCGGACAGCAACGGTGGGCCGTTGAGCAGCGATGGCAGCAATGGCAATGAAGATCCAGCAGCAGCAGCAGCTTCGGCTGCCGACAACATCGAACCCGACCTCGAACTGACCCCCTTTGCCACGAGCATCTGGGACCAGTCGCTCTACAAGGCCTGGGCCAGCATCATCCACGACCTCGTGCCCAACCTCGCCCTCATCGAGACCAACCTGGGCCACCTGGGCCGCCTCGTCGAGGCCGAGGAGATGCTCCTCTTTGAGCGCACCAGTTTTCTTGTAGTGTCCCACTGGAACTCGCCCGAGGGCGCCGCCAACCCCTGCGAGGACCGCTTCGAGCGCATGAGCAACATTCTCAAGTCCTTCAAGAGCTCGCTCGCGCGCTACACCGGCACGCCGCGCAACGCCGAGCAGTTCAAGCTGTTTGAGCTGCGCTTTGGCCTGCGCTTCAACCTGTTCATCGGCAAGTTCACCACCAACACGTACATCCTCGTCATGCTGCCGCCGGGCGAGGCCCGCTTCAACGCCGCGCTGCTCAACACGCAGATTGCCGCCAAGCAATTCGAGTTTCTCGACGTGCCCGTGGGCGTCACCAAGGACTACCAGCAGCAGCAGCAGCAACAGCAGCAGCAGCAGCAGCAGCTACAGGCCCAGCAGCTACAGGCCCAGTTACAGGCCCAGCGACAGGCCCAGCTACAGGCCCAGCAGGCCCAGCAGGCACGGCAGCACCACATGTATGTTTAGTGGAGATACCCAGCAGAGCAAAGCATACCGGGCGTTTGGGAGTCTGTCTTTTTTTCATTTGTCTTGTCTTAAAAACATCGATATTTATGCTTGTGTTCATCATCGTTCTGTCATGCGTCCCTCTCGTGCGTAGTCTCATGTCCCTTGTCCACCTCCCCCTACACCCACTTCACCACCGCCGCGCCGCCGCGCTTAAACTCGGCCGCCTCGCCCAGCACCACCGCCTTGTCCGTGTGGTCCTTGTTGGGAAACGTCGTCGCCAGCACCCACGCCCGCGTCTGGTCCACCGCCGGCAGCGCCCGCTGCACAAACGCGTACACGTCGCCCACCGTCTGCGTCGTGTTGAACCGCGCCGGCAGCCGCGTGCCGTCGGGCAGCTGCACGCGGATCATCACCGTCGGCTGCGACTCGTCAATCGTTGGTGCGACGGCGGCGCCGGCGGCGGGTGTCGCTTGGGCAGGTGTCGCCTGTACCGCGGCCGCAATGCTGACCGTCGCTGTCGCCGCCGCCGTCTCGCCGGCTGCCAGCGGACTGCCCAGCCGCCGGCCCTGGCCCGCAAACGGCCGGTAGATGCGCGGCAGCTGATGCCACGCCGCGTCGTGCTGCAGCAGCTTGACATCGACCGGCTGCCCGTGCGCCACGTTCATCAGGTGCAGCGGCGCCTGGCCCCGTCTTATGTGGGCAAGGTCGTTTGCGTTGCGCGGATCGTCGTAGCCGTGCAGGGGGCCATCGTCAATGCTGTAGCCGTCGTTCCAAATGTGCAGCGTCCGCTCCACGGTCGGCCCATTCGGCACGGGCGAGGAGGAGGATGGACCCGCTGCCGCCGCCGCAGGGTCGGGCACGACGCGCGACTCGGTGCCCTCACCGCCGAGCGTCACGCCGGAGCCGCGGAACCGCGACGGCGTCGGCACCGACGGGCCCGGTTCCGAGCGGCTTCTATCGGTCAGCTAGGTTCCATGTACAAATGTATCTACAATTGACGTACTGCTTGGCTTTGCTAACAATATCGCGCATAATCTTTTGCGAGTTGTTGCCCGCCATGCTCGGATCCTTGACGGCCAGACCCGACTTTTCGCCGCCGGCAAACAGATCGCCACGGTCCGGGTGCTCGTCGTCTTCGTCGTCGTCATGGCCGTGGTGGCCGTGGCCGTGGCCGTGGTGGCCGCCGCCGGCGGGCGGTGCCGATGGACCACCGCCGCTACCACCACCGCTCTTGAACGACGAAAAAGTCATGACGCCCTTTTTCTTTTGCTGGGCCGCCGGCTGCTGTGCACGCGAGGCCGACGACGCTGCCGATCGTGATTGGGGCGCGGGCCGGCCATCCAGGGTGCGCGGGCCCGTGTAGGCCGGGTCGACCGTGGGCGGCGCAGCGGCCGTCGTCGCGTTGTTGTTACCGTCGTTGTCATCGCGGCTGTCAAAGAACTCGGCAACGGCCGTGTTGACGTCCCAGTTGTTGGCGTCGAGGTGCTCCTGGGCCTCGGCGGCCGTGGCGCCCGTCAGGCTGCAAAAGTTGCTGACAATCTCGTCCTGTGATTCAGCCATGGTGGTGGTGTAAATGATGTGAGAGAAAACAATGCAATAATCAGAGGTGAAGTTGGGAAGTAGTCGTCCTGCAGCAGGCAGCTCTCCGTACGCCAAGCTGCCTGAGCTTCTGCGTCACTTGCCCCGCACTGCAGGCCTACAGAGTAGTAAACGCGTACTACAAACGGAAAGGCTGCAACCACACAAACGGCGGCTACCCCCCAACCGTTTTTGTTTTGGTTCAAACTAGCCAATAGGACGCCACCTTTGACCCTCCGTTTGTGTCGTATTCCGCCGTCGCGCCCCCAAGAACGGTGGGGGGGGGGCCTCCAGCTCGACCGTCCGACCGCGTCGTTTTTACTTTCCCCTCGCACAACGACGACGACGAGCAGCGGGACATTAAACACAACAAGTCCACCGACGACCGAATTTACATACCCTCACCCCCCATGGCAGACGATCTACCAAACCCCATGGCCGAGTCCGGCGTCACAATGCACTCGGACAGCGAGCTGTATGCTGCCGAGGACGTGCTGCGGGCCGGTGCCGGCGGCGGCGGTAGGCGCGGCGACCACGGCGATATTGACGAGGACGGCAGCAGTGCCAGCCACCCCATCATCCTGTACGAGCCACCGACGGCCTGGTCGATTATCCGCGGCGCCACCATCAATGTGTTTTTGCCCTTTATCAACGGCATGATGATGGGCTTTGGCGAGCTGTTTGCACACGAGTTTGCATTTCGTCTAGGATGGAGCGGGACGAAGGTATTTTCTTTTTCTCTCTTTGACTATTTATCTCGCTCAAAATACTAATTGCCAGGTCTTTCCTGTCTCGCGGCGAGCCGGGCCCGGCGTCGAGGTGCGCGAGAAGCGGTAGCAATCAGCGGTCACGATGATGACTAAGCTGCACAAACGGTGCAGCTAGTTTTCATTCGTGCGCCCTTTATTTGTTTGAGCATCTGAGCATCTCGTGCATCTCATGCATTTTACATTGCATTACGAAGCTGTTAGATATGACTGTATTGATTTTTTTTTCTTTTTTTTCTTTTTTGTTTTGTGCTTCTATCTCATTCTTCATGCTTCACGACAGATCGACCTACTCCGTAGGCAGATTGGCAGATTGCCACCCGTCACCAGCTGGCACCATCAATAAAATAAAATACTTTATTTAATCAACCAACATCAATTACCCCATTCGGCGTAGTCATCAGAAAAATTGACTACCAGTACAGAGTACGAACCGCGACAGTCCGGCAACACCCTTCTCGACAGGCATCGCCAAACCACCGTGTACTCGTACACCACCCTCCCCCCCCCTGTCCCCTCGCCACCATGCTTCCCAGCAGGGGCCTCGTCCGGTCCAGCCAGGCCTTAAGGCTCCGCGTGAGTTTTGTTATACGTCGTCCCGGCGCATTGGCCGTACTCGTTCTGTACTGACCTCTGACCTCTGCACAGACTGGAGCCCGCAGCTTCGGTACCCGCCGCACCGTCGGCGCCGCCTCGACCACCATTGCCCAGCTCTCTGGCCGGCGTGTGACGAGCGCGCGTGGTGTAGGTGCGGCAGCTGCTGCTGCGCGCCCTGGTATTAACAACAATGGCGTGCCGTCGACGGCCGCGGCCTTTTCGCTGTGGCCCTTTGGCAAAAAGTCCACGCCGGCCCCGGAAGCCGAAGCCGGAGTTGAGGCCGCCGCACAGTCCGCCGCACAGTCGGTCGCCACACCAGCAGCAGCACCAGCAGCCACAGACGCAGCCGCAGCTGCTGCACCACCAACGTCGTCTCTCCCCGCCGAACCCGTCCTCTCTTCTGCCACCCCCCCAATAGCCCCCTCGGCCACCCCCGCCACCCCCGACGACGCCGCCGTCCTCGCCGAGATCCTCGACGGCTCCGCCCTGCTCGACATGGCCTCGGACCAGCTCGGCTACCTGCACGCGCTCGGCCTCGACTACGGCTGGGGCCCCACCAGCATGTGCCAGTGGGCCGTCGAGCACGTCCACGTCTACACGGGCCTGCCCTGGTGGGCATCGATCCTGACGGCCACGGTGCTGTTCCGCGCCGCCATCTTCATGCCGTCGCTGACCGCCGCCGAGCACTCGGCCAAGATCCAGCTGCTGCGCGCCGACCCAGCGTACGCAAAGGCCATGGAGGACATGCAGACGGCCGCCTTCCGCAGCGCGGGCGGCCAGTCGCAGATGAAGGCCATGGAGGCCCGGCTTAAGCTCAAGCAGATGCAAAAGGACGCCAACGTGTCGACGTGGAAAATGTTTGTGCCCATGGTCAACGTGCCCTTTGGCTACGGCATGTTCCGCCTGCTGCGCGGCATGGCGACGCTGCCCGTGCCCGAGCTTGAACAGGGGGGCATGTTCTGGTTCCCCGACCTGACCGTGCCCGACCCGTACTTCTTGCTGCCCCTGGGCTCCGCCGGCATCATGTACGTCATCTTCCGCGCCAACATGCGCTACATGGCACCCCAGATGCAGGGGATGATGAAGATTATGCAAATGGTCATCACGCCCATCAGCATCGTCTTGACCGCCCGCATGTCGGCTGTGCTCACCTTCTTCTTCTTCTCGTCCTCCTTCTTGCAGATGCTGCAGACCCTGCTCTGGCACCAGCCCTGGCTGCGTCGCTGGAAGGGCCTGCCGCCCATGGAGCAGATGATTGCCGGCGGTACCTTGAACGCCGCCGCCCGCTCCGCTGCACCAGGCGGCGGCAAAGCCCTCCCCGTCTCGTACCGCCTCGAGCCCGGCTCCAACTGGCAGGCCCCGCGCACCGTCGCCCAGCAGCAGCAGCAGCCTAGCTCGACCTCTGCTGCCGCTGCCGCCGCTGCTGCTGCCGAACCCCCCTCTACCGTCGACGTCGTCAAGCAGGGCTGGAACAAGATGATGGGCCAGGCCAAGGACAAGCAAAATGACATGAGCGCCAAGGACATCTTTGCCAAGGCCGACCTCTTTGAGAAGAAGCGCACCATTGAGGACGAGGAGAGCCTGTACCGCCGCCGCGAGGCCGAGCGCCAGTACCGCGAGATGAAAAAGGCCATGGCCAAGGCGTCGCAAAAGTAGGCCCTCGCGATGAATGTCACGGGACCAACTCTAGCAAATTGTATTATATGGTTGATAGATGCATTGGATCTGGTAGCAATGTAAAACGTAACAAGGCAACAAGGCAACAAGGCAACAAGAGCAAATCGTGCCGACCAGCCGACCGTGCACGTGTGGTATTCTCTACAGAACAAATCTGAATACAGGAAATGATACCGACCTCCTTTTATCCACTGCCAACCTAAAACACCGTGCCGTCCGAGTCGATCAGGATTGGCGGTTCCTTGGTGTTGGGTCGCGACATTTCGGCAATTTCACGGCCACCCTGCAGTCAGTTAGCATTATTCAAACAAGGAACAAGGAACAAAACAAGAAAAAGGAGAACTCACCTTCCAGCTTCCTGCTTCCAGGATCTGTGGCAGGCTCAGCTCCTGGCCTTGCAGGTCGGGCTGCATCAGCTTGTTGACCTCGGCACTCAGCTTGTCGAGGAAGCCCACCGTTACCGCCCGCCACTCCACAATCACGTCGTCGCTCGGCTCAAACATCGGCGCCACCTCCACATTCGACGTGCCCGTGCGCGTGCAGTAGTCGCGGTAGTGTGCCAGCCCGCGCTCCGAGTCTGCCTCCTTGAGCGTCAGCACCCCCAGGTCCACAAACAGCCCGCCGTTGCGGTACTCAGGCAGGCCCGTCAGCAGCTCCGTGCCGGCAAAGTGGATCTTGAGCAGCGACTGCATCGGCTGCATCAGCGAGTATGTGAGCCACTGCGTCAGCTTGTGGAACGGCACAATCGACTCCCACGCCGCAACCGTAGACGACGACGTACTACCGCCGGGGAACGGCGAAAACGTCGGCGTCGTTGGTACCGGCGACGACACAGTCGGCTGCGGCATGTCACTGCACGGCCATGCATCGCCCAGCGACGTGCCGTCAATGGCTGTCCGCGAATCCGGCCAGATCGGTGCGAGACCGTCCATCAGCAGGCTCCAGAGCACCGGCAGCAGCACAATCGGCATCGACGACGCCTGCGTCGTGGGGTGTGCCAGCAGGTAGTCAACCATGTTGCCGGGACGGCCGTCGGCACCAAAGATCTCGGTGTTGTTGGCCAGCGCGTCGCCCAGGCGGATCAGCAGGTTGGCACGGCCCTCCAGCCCGGCCACCGTGTTGCCGGGTGCAGACTGCAGGCCCTTGGCCAGCATGTCTACGGTCAGTGCGCGCAGACCATCCTTGTCCACCTGTGTCTTGTTGGTGTTGGGCTGGCCCGAGAAGATGCCGGCCTTGAACATCTCCAGACTGGCCACAGCAAGGCCCTCGGACCGCTTGTAGTACTTGCCGTTCTCTGTGCTCTTGTACTGCCACTCGGTGCCCGCGCCGGCATCCAGAAGCACGCTGACGAGGAACAGGTCGATCAGCCGCCGACACCGCTCCGTGCTGTCGACTTCAGGAGGGAATGTGGCGAGGAGCATGGCCACACGGTCACGGCCGCCGACGGCGAAATGCTGGTACCGGCCGTGGGGCGGGATGGAGGGGGCGTAGGGAGCATCATAGTCACGGCGAATGATCTGAGCGACGAAGCTGACAACGTCGGGGAACTTGGTCATGTCGACATCGAAATGGGCAAGCTCGTTGCGCAACGCCTTGTCGCTGACAATGCGGGAGCGCTCACGCACGGCCGGCAAGCTACGCAGGTAGCCGGCCGGGTCGAGGGCCGGGTCGGGCGGCCCGGGGATCTCGATCTTGGGCAGGTGGACGGGCGAGGCGGGGGTAGACATGCTTGTTGCTGTGGATTTGGCGGTGCCGGCAGAGGAACGGTTCACGGTGCGTGGGGAGAAACCGTACTGTTGTTGGTAATTGGTGTTGTGATGGAAAGAAGAGGAAGGAGAGATGGGGGATTTGAGAGAGCTGCCCGAATTAAGAGAGCCGGTGGAGAGCGAAGCAACAGCACCGCTTTGGGCGGGGTTGCTGCCCGTCTTGGACGACGACTTGCGAGAAAATAGGCCCATTGTGGGAGCGTGGCTGCAGTACAGCAGTGCAATATGCTGCTTTGCTTGTCTTGCAGAAGCTCACTATCAGAGGGGTACTATCGCGCCAAAAGGGGGTGCCGATAATAGCCAAGCTGGGCGTAACTCGTACGAGGACTCGTGCTGTCTCACCTGGTGCGAGCAGGCTACGGCGGGCGGCGGGCGAGATAGGCGAATGAGGGCGGAGAAGAGATAGCGATAGCGGTGGAGGGGGGCCTGCCGGATTGGTAGGTATTGCCCTGTCGATCGGGGCCTTGTGGTGGCCGGTGGTGCGGGCAGTTGGAGATGGCCGCCGGCGGCAAAGGTGGAAGATTTGTTTTAGGAAGCTCGATAAGATTGGGTGGCTGATAACTGGGCGAAGGCGAGTGCAGCTAGTCGTGACTAACAAGCGTTATTAGCTGTAGCTTTGTTGTGGCTTTGTCGTAGCTGTGTTGCCGGTTGGGTATTTAACGAGCTGGATCCCAGACGTTATGTTGTTTGATTTCTTTCTTCTTTCCGATCCGTGTTCCACGTGTTGCGTCAATTCCAGTCGTCCGAGGGGTGGTGGAGCACGGCAGTGAAGGCGTGAAAGCGTGAAGGCGTGAAAGAGTGGAAGCGTGGAAGCGTGGGAGCGTGGAAGCGTGGGAGCGGAAGACAACAAAGTGATGGGCTAGAGCGAGATATAAGGAGAAAACAGAGTTCCAGAAGACAGAGAAGAGCGAAATGGAGAAACTATCCCGACCCAAGCAGCGACAAGGACGTTCCGTGGAAGCTGGTACTCGATAATGTCGAGTTGGAGGGTCGGACGTGAAACAAAACCTCCGCGCGCTTGAACGGTACTAAGCAGTTGGGATCAGGTTAAGAGCATAGGGGACCGAAGAGAAGGAGAGGAGAAAGAGGAAAAAGACAAGATAAAAAGTGACAAGAGGAAAAAGAGGCAAATAGGCAGGTGATCTTGCCGATCGAGAATAGAGTCCGCGCGAAGAGACGCAGAGATCCGTCCCAAGGGTTGCGGGATGACGGACGTTGCGTGGGCCCTTTGCAAGGATGGGCGGTGCCTGGGAGAAGGGGAGCAAGAGAGGAGCACGGAGTCGTATGGGAGATGACAACGGTAGCACTTCCGGAACAGCGGAGATGACGGGAGTAGTCAGGGGAAGGGAGAAAAAGTTGAGGACGATGGGGGGACGATGGAGGAGTGAAGGAGGGCTCCAAGAGCACACGACAATGGTGACGTTCAGACGTTGGAGTCCGGGATCTGAGCAAATGGAGAACAGAAACCAGTGAGGGTCGACAGCAAGGCAGTGCTTTGACCAACACCGAGGGCGATGCTGCAGCTGCAATGTCACGATGCTGCAAGGCGAAAGGACGTGCCGTGTGCTGACAAGTGGAGCAGTGGGGACAGGAAGAAAAACAGCAGATGCAAGGAGAGGCAAGGAGTGCGTTTGCGAGCTGAAGCTGGACGGCAGATCTCACGAGAATGGCAAAGGAAGAGGGAAGAGTAATACAAGTAATAGTACGAGTATTAGAGAAGAGAAGAAAGAGGAGACCAAGACCAAAAGGTCAGGAGAGAGGGTCAGGAGAGGAGGAGGCAGGACATAAATGACATAAAATCGATACTCGTAATCAAACCAGTATTCAATTACAAAACCACATATCCTGGATCGAGGAAGGAAACTATGATGCATCAATACAGCACCAATACAGAAGGAACGGCTGACACTGACTCGAATGGGGAAGGCACGAGAGATTCAGGAGAGACCAGACTTTTGACGATCAGGCCCAACCCCGGCTGATGATAGATGGACCTGCGGGCTAGAACAATATTGACCGAGGACGCAGAGGAGAGTTGAGGAAAAACAACTGACAGGGACGGGGGCCCGTACTCTGTACGAGTACGCGCACACACACGAGTACAAAGTAATACTCGTAAGCAGAGCCTGCGTGGACGGAAGAATTGAGACCCGCCAAGCACCCAAGCACCATACGTTGTACTCGTAGTATCAGATCAGACCACGGAAGGAGCGATGGACGGTTGCGTGAGAGGCAATGCAGGTACGTGCGTATCCTACAACCGGGCTATTTGACAGGCAGGAGCGAAACAGTACGAAGTACTTTGTGTGTACGGAAGGCGGGCCGGAGAAGAAGAGCAGACGAGTCAAGGGCCCATATGTGGCATATTAAGGACGTGCGGCATGGGGTACGAGTACGAGTACGGAGTACTCGTACAGACTTTTTTTTCGCTGGCCATTGGCAGTCGAGTATGATCAAAGTGGAAGAAGGGAAGGTGCGTGGTCCAAGAACCAGGATGGCCCCCGGCGAGCCAGGAAGCCAGGCTTTTGCCAAAACGGCAAGAGGTTCGAGCGACAGAAAAGGTGGAGCCCGTACGAGAAGAAGAGCTGAAAGGGAGGAGGAGGGGGAGGTTGATAAAGATGATTAATAGAAAACGGAACAAACAGAGAAGAAGAAAATGACTGAAAACTAGAAGCCACTAGGCCAGGGGTATTGCTGAAAAAAGAAGAGAGTGGAATAGCAAATAACAAGAGAATATGGAGTTTGGAATACGGAGTACGAGTACGAGTACGGAGCAGCCTGGACATGAGCCGAGACGAACGAGAGGGACCGGCAAAAACGGAGTCGAAGAGGAGAAAGAAGAAGGACATAAACAAGGCGCTGCAGAATGCGAATGCGCGTGTTGATCTGTGTTGATGCTGCATGTCTTGGTCCGGGCGTTGTACAAGTAATACAACTGGTGAGGTGCATGCCGTGCGCACTGCGCCGTTGAGCAGTGCGTGCTTCCAAGACACGCGTCTGTCAGAGAAACCGACGGCAAACGGCAAAGACGACGACGACGACAGCAGCAGCACGCACTCCGGATATATGAATGGCTTTCATACTCCCGTCGTGCCGTCCGAGACCTGCATGGGACGTTGTGGCGAGCAGGGGATGAGAGAGCATTTGTGCACCCGAGCACGACGTCGCGTGCTTATGTAACATTAACAGCTGTTAGTCACTGTGGGGCCCGAAAAGGGATCGTACGAAGTATTGACTACGAGTACTCGGTATTCAGACAGGAAAGTACTCGTACAAGGTAATAAGCATCTCTCATTTGGCCGTCTTGCTCTCTGCAAAGGCTCTGTTCTATTATTACTCGTATGCAATGGGTATGTCAAGTCTACTCCGTACACCACACTCCAGCCAGCCTACACCAGCCCCTGCTTCTGCAAGTCGTAGTACACCTTCTCCGGCATCACGTGGCCCTCGCCGTCCTCCATCTGCACAATCGCGCTCTCGTCCAGCTTGCTCTTCTTCTTGTCCTTTTGCAGCTTCTCCCACAGCCGCAGCGCCTCCTCAATCTGCGTAATGTCGCGGAACAGCGTCGGGTTGTCGATGCCGAGGCACCGCAGGCCGTGAATGTGCCGGCTCTCGTTGAAGTGCTTTTCAAACGCCCGCCGGCCCATGTACGTGTACTGGCCGCAGATCTCGCAGTTGAACTCGACGCCCAGCCCGTGCAGCCGGTACAGCCAAAAGGGGATCGGCTTGCCGTCCCACGCCAGCGGCAGCTTGAGCGGGTTGTAGACCTTTTCGTCGTCGTCGTCGTCGTCGTTATCACCATCGCCCTTGCCACCGCCTGCCGCGTCCTCGTCCTCCTCGCGCTGCCGGTCCTCGGCATCACCGCCGCCGATGCGTCGCCGCTTGATGACGTGCTCCTCCTCCTGCGCCGCGTACAGGTTCTCGAGCTCCTGCTGGCGCTCGCGCTCCGTCATGCCCTGGCGCCGCTCGACGTTGACGCGCGTGTCCTCCTTCTCGGTGCTCATGGCCGCGACGAGCCGCTGGATGCGGTACTCGCGCGCTGCCACCGCACGCTCCTTTAACCGCACGGCGGCAGCAGACCCCCCACCAGCAGCTGCCTTGTCGCCGTCGCCATCGCCGTTGACCGTGGCAGCCAGCGCGGCACGCATCTCGGCGGCACGCACATGCTTGCGGCCGGCAAGGTGGCCCTTGTAGACGTTTTGGTTCTTGAACTCCTTTTCGCAGTCGGCACACCACACGGCGTCGGGCGTGCTGAGCGCCGGCGTGGCATCTTGCGCGTCTGTGGTGGTGGTGGTGCTGCTCGCAGCCGCGGCCGCCTTCTTCCAATTGGGCAGCTCATCTTTTGCCCAGAGAGCCTCAAAGTCATCGTCAAACGTGCCAAACACGCGCTCCAAATTTTCGAGCGGCCGCGTCTTGCGCATAAACGACTCGAGGTACGACGCGAGGCCGCCGACGTATTTAAAGTACGCGTCGGTCATCTTGTCGGCCTTTTTGAGGCCGGCACCCGCGCCGGCAGGCGAAAAGTCGTCAAACACCTCGAGGTACTGCAGATACGAGATGCGCTTGACGTTGGGCAAGTTGACATACTCGTCGTAGTTGGCAATGAGGTCGAAAAACCGGCCAAAGCCTTCCTCGCCCGAAAACATGGTGTCGACGAGCGTCGGCTGGGCGGCGTAGCCGGCAAACGCGCCGCCGCCGCTGTCGTCATCGTTGGCAGAAGAGGCGAGGGCCTTGCGCTTCTTGCGGTAGCGCTGCTCGGGCAGGTCGACCTGGTCGTTGGGATAGCGCTGGTGGTAGGCGAGGGTCTCGTCGCATTTGCGGTAGAACAGCTGTAGCGCCGGGTTGCTGTCGTGGGGGCGGTTGGGGTTGTTGTTGGACGACGGCAGCACCGCGGTGTCGTCATCCAGACCACCAACGAGCCGGGCCTCGTCGGCGCGGACGTCGCGCGCGGCACGGTACAGGCGCAGGGCGTCGGCCGACTGCGTCTGCATGTGGTCGAGCAGCTGGGCGACCTCGTGCTCCTGGTTGAGGCGGTCGCGCACGAGCGTCGGCTCGTCGGCCAGGCGGTCGACGACGGCCTGCTCGAGCCGCTCGAGGTCCTCGAGGATGTAGCGGATCTCTTCGAGAATCATGGCGGTGATGAGGTTTGATGGAAATTGTTGCTGGGATTGACAGGGAGAAGTACTTCGTACTCCGTAGCTTCTCTGTAACTAGGCCGGATTTTGATTGTTCCGGCGCAAGGCTGGGGACTAGCCTCGACTTTTTATAGTGGGTCTGATAGCATCGGGACGATTGATCTCAGGAACGACATCTGCGGTGGCAAGTCTGACGCTTTTACGTCTTTTTGTCTCCGAATACACGTCTTTCGTCTCTAGAATACGCCCTTTCATCTCCGACCTTTACCTCCACCTACCCCCTTACAAACCTGCAACATGGCCGAGGCCAGCGACAAGCGCGGCATCCTCGATGACGTCGAGCTCACGACCTCCAAGGAGGTCAAGGTGTTCCCCACGTTCGAGTCCATGAGCCTCAAGGACAACCTGCTGCGCGGCATCTACGCGTACGGCTACGAGACGCCGTCGGCCGTGCAGTCGCGCGCGATTGTGCAGGTGTGCAAAGGTCGCGACACCATTGCGCAGGCGCAGTCGGGCACGGGCAAGACGGCGACGTTTAGTATTAGCATGCTGCAGGTGATCAACACGGCGTCGCGCGAGACGCAGGCGCTCGTGCTGTCGCCGACACGCGAGCTGGCCACGCAGATCCAGAGCGTCGTCAAGGCGTTGGGCGACTACATGAACGTGCAGTGCCACGCGTGCATTGGCGGCACCAACGTCGGCGAAGACATTCGCAAGCTCGACCAGGGCCAGCACATTGTGTCGGGGACACCGGGCCGTGTGGCCGACATGATTCGCCGGCGCCACCTGCACACGCGCCACATCAAAGTGCTGGTGCTCGACGAGGCCGACGAGCTGCTTAACCAAGGGTTTCGCGAGCAGATTTACGAGGTGTACCGGTACTTGCCGCCGGCGACGCAGGTTGTCGTGGTGTCGGCGACGCTGCCCCAAGACGTGCTGGAGATGACGTACAAATTCATGACGGACCCTGTGCGGATTTTGGTGAAGCGCGACGAGCTCACCCTGGAAGGTCTGAAGCAGTACTTTATCGCCGTCGAAAAGGAAGAGTGGAAGTTTGACACGCTGTGCGACCTCTACGACACGCTCACGATCACGCAGGCCGTCATCTTTTGCAACACGCGGCGCAAGGTGGACTGGCTGACGGACAAGATGCGCGAGGCCAACTTCACGGTCAGCAGCATGCACGGCGACATGCCGCAAAAGGAGCGCGACAGCATCATGCAGGACTTTCGGCAGTTCAACACGCGCGTGCTCATCTCGACGGACGTGTGGGCGCGCGGCATCGACGTGCAGCAGGTCAGCCTGGTTATCAACTACGACCTGCCGAGCAACCGCGAGAACTACATCCACCGCATCGGCCGGTCGGGGCGGTTCGGCCGCAAGGGTGTGGCCATTAACTTTGTGACCAACGAGGACGTCCGCATTCTGCGGGATATCGAGTGTAGGTTCCCTTTTGGTCTTTTTGTTCTGCTTACTTTGTCATCGTTTTTTTATCATTACTAACAACGCAGTGTACTACTCTACGCAGATTGACGAGATGCCCATGAACGTGGCCGACATTCTGTCGTAATGGAAATGATAAAAGCGAAAGGAATCGTCATTGTTATTTGCTGTCATGCTTCACGTTGTACTCTAGATTGCTGGTTCGTCTGTAGGTTATGCATATACCCGTTTATTGACTATATTGTGCATATGTAGACGTCTGTCTGTATCCTTTGCCTCGAGTAATCAAACAAACTTCCAAATCACTTCCCTCGTACCGCGTACCGCCTACCAAAACGCAGCCAAGCCCAGGGCACCCACCACGCTGCTCAGCCAGATCGCATTCGTCGCCTTGGCAATCTCCGCCTTGGAAAAACCCTTGACCGCGGCGTCCCAGACCAGGTGGCGCACGCCATTGAAGGCGTGGAACAAGAAGGGAAATGCCGCCAGCGACTTGAGCGCAAACTTGGCGGCGACGGGCAGCGACGCAGCCGCCGCGACGACGCTCGCCGACTCCAGGTGCAGGCCCAGCAGCGGCGCGGCCAGGTAGGCGAGCGATCCCGCATACAGCGCGCCGGCATAGGCCATGCCGGTGTAGCGCTGCATGATGGAGGCGCCGTACCAGATCTGGGCCGGGTCGTAGATGGTGATGTGGGGCGACACGGGGCGGTGCAGACGCTGCTGGGCGAGATTCTTGTCGGCCTCGGCGGGGGTGAACTTTTGGACCGTGAAGGGTCTGGATGTTGGTTAGTCGGGTCGTCGTCGGTTATGGTCAATGCATCCATTGTGCACCTACCTTGACTGCATCGAGCGCAGCACAAGCGCACGCGAGACAGTGCTGCTGTTGGCAAGAGCAGTTGGCGATGCTGTGTCTGTTAGTCGCTGGTCTCTCAGTCGTTCAATCGTCGGCATCGCATCGCGTCGCCGTCGCGGATCTGCGGCTTACCTCGCCGGAACGCCATCAGGCCGACGCGGGCGTTCATTGTGCTGTGTATAGGATAATTTAACGGAAGACGGAGACGTGTATTGCGTTCAATTCGGCGTAAACAGCGTTCAATAAACTCGAAATGTCGTCGTGTTGCCGGCTAGAGTTTTCGGGCTTCCTCGGCTTCCTGACAATCACAAGCATCATCGCCCTTCCCCATACTCTGACATACAGGCTGGCCAATCACAGCCCCGCCGATTGCATCCGCAGTCAGCGCGGAGGCAGTGGACCACGGAGCAACAGGATGGAGTGGAGAGGCCCAGCGGCAGTTAATCCGCTCACGTGACTGTAATTGTGCTATATAGAAGAGATTTTCACTCGACATCCATCCAGCCATTCTCTCCCTTTCCTTCAACGAGTCTCGCGCTGGCGGTGCTGCCCGGTTGGTGCTGCCATCTGTGCACGGAAGAGCTCCCATTCTGGGATGTCTCGTCTGTTGGAGAACTCGGAGAGGAAATAATTGGGAAAGATCCTTCGTTAATCTCTGTCATCAGCCGTCCATCTGGTGATTGTTTCATTTTTGAGATCTACATTTCGTGATGACGTTTGACGTTGTTAAATGAGTTTAATTGTAGTACGTACTGTCTCCTGTGTGTCTGTCTATCAGTCTGTCGATGTCTGCCAGATCCCCGTGGCTATGCTGAATTTTCACTGCAAGTTCAAGTCAAATGCCATACGACTTAGAATGGAGTGTCGTAGTCTGCAACCAACATCACCGGATGGACGCGTGCAGACGCGTTGCGAGGTCCGCAACCTTGCCCAGCGAGCGGTCGCGTGCCGTCTTGAGGCAGACTGGATTGTTAGCATCAGCATCAGAAACGAAAAGGAACATCGATTGAGGGGGACCTACACAAATCCATGCTGACCGTCTCAACCATTTGCGCCGGCAGCAGCCGGTCCACGCGCACCGCGCGCCCGTACGCATCGCGGAACCAGTCGGCCGACTCGTCGACGCTCCAGCGGTCCAGGATCGTCAGCTGGCACAGCCGCACCAGCGCCGCGCCGCCGAGCGTGCGCGCCGCGTACAGCACGTACAAGAGGTCGTCCGACCGCACGGTCACGTGGTTGAGCCGCCCCGTTGTGGCGTTGCAGCGGTTGGCCGTAATGGCCCGCAGCCACTCGTCGGCCGCAGCGCGGAAGGGCGACATGGCCGGGGGTGGTGCGGTCGGTGCGGCAGGCGGTGCGGTCGAAGCGAGATTTCCCACCGCCGCACCGCCACCCAACAACGCCGGATCGCCGCCGCCGCCACCGCCGCCGACCCCGCCACCGCTGCCCGCCTGCCACGCCGTCAGTACGCCAAACTGCACCGCCAGCATCACCGTGTACGCCAGCACGCGCGGCGGCAGCTCAATGGGCACGGCACGTGAGCCGACGCACCCGTGGTAGTAGTCGTACACAAAGTGGGTAGTCTCCGTACGCGTGCGCGGCGTGCTTGTGCCGCTGCCGCTACCGCTGCCGCTGCCACCGCCGCCGCTGCTGCTGCTGGTGCGCCGCTGCTGCAAAAACTGCTGCAGCGCCACCTGCTGCTGGAACTGCCGGTCGCGCTGCTGCGCCAGAAGCCCGGCCTGGCTGGTGCTTGTCGTCGTGGACGTCGTCATCGGCGTCGCCTGGTGCAAAACATGCAGCATCCAGTACATGCCAATGACGGCCTCGTCGCAGCCGACGTGAATGTCGCACGTGTGCGTCCCGGCGTGGCACTGCGCCGGCCACTCCTTGGCGGTTGTGCGCAGGCAGCGGTCGGACACGACGAAAGAGACGATTTTTTCGTTGGCGTCGTCGTTGTCGTTGTCGTTGTCGTCATTATCTCCACCATCCTCGCTGCCGTCGTCAATGTGCACATTGATGCGTGCCGAACCGTATGGCTGGATGACAACCTCCACCATGGCCGAGTCCAAGCAGGTCACCTGCGACGGCTTGCCATGGTCGTCGTCGCTGTTGCTGTTGCTGGTGTTGTTGCTCTTGTTTCTGCTGTTGCTGATGCTGCCGCTGCCACTGTCGCTGCTGGGATGCCGGCGGCTCTGTCTCTTCTTCTTCAGGCTGGCCGTCAGCTGCTGCCAGGGCGACAGATCGGCCGTGTCGTACTTTTGTGGCTTCTGGTCTTTCTTCTTGTGATCAAGCTTGTCCGCCTTGTCTCCCTTGTCCTTGCCCCCCTTGTTCTTGCCTCCCTTGTCCGTTTTCTCCTTGACACCCTGCCAGCCGTTGTAGACGCGGCTGTCGGGCATGCCGCCCTGCACTTGGCCGCCTCCCATTCCCATGACGTACGGCTGCTGGGCATATGGCTGCTGGGCATACGGCTGCGGCGGCAGAAATGGCGGCTGCTGCTGCGGAAGCATGCCGCTCCAGTCCATGTTCATGCCGATGCCGCTGCTGCTGCTGCTGCTGTTGTCGCCGCGTCGTCTGCCGTGCTCAAGGGTCGACACGGGCGCATAGAACCCGCCCACGTTGGGCAGCGTGTAGTACGCCGTCGACCCAGGCGCGCCCTGCTGCGGATAGTGGTAGGCCATCGGTTGCCGGGTAGGTGTTGAGTAGTGTTGAAGTTGAACTTGAGGGTGGGTGGTCAGTAGTGAGGAAGAAGGGCACAAAATTTATTGGGCTGAGCAGACAGATAGACAGATACACAAAGACGGGAAAGCAGGTGGTCACAGCAACAACCCGAGCAGAGGGAACATAATAACATAATAAAGAGGTGGGGTGCAAGGAGGAGAGAGGCAAGTCACGGGGCGTTGCCTGCTTGCTCGTCAAGCAAATTGCAGCTGACGACAAGGTGAGAGGCAGCTCAAAGCACCACAAGGCACCTCCAAGGCCAGCCTCACGGCCAGATGAGCTTGTGTCACCCAAAGGCTTGCCGATCTGCTGCCAGGATTTACGGGCAACGGCCGTATATAGCATAGCAATGGCATTGTTGTTGCCGTATTCAGATTAAGCTCATAACACATACATTCGTAATACAGAGATGTCAGTCATTCAAGCAATAAGATTCTGTCAGTTCGGAGAATAAATCTAGATGTAATGAAGCTAAAGGCAGCATGCCTTTTGCTTTTGTCTTCTCGTCTATGCCGCACCTTATGTCATTGATCAACACACCTTGCCATAGCCGTTGTTGCTGTTGACTGAGGCCAGCTTTTTGTCATATCGACAATGATATCCCATGAAATATTGCAATACGCCGTGAGAACTAAGAAAAAAAAACGTAAAAGAGAGAAAGAAACTAAAATTAGGAAGAAGAACAGAAATAAAAGGAATATAATTCATCATCGAAAAAAAAAAACACAGGCGCACCAAAAACAGTCGAGTTGCAAGCCCATACCACAGGGCATAAATGGAAAGAAATACACACAAAGAAAAAGCAGATAGCCACCCAGTACAAGAAAACAACCCGGCAATGCAACTCCCTTAGTCTCTGAGCAAGCCAGAGCGATGAGTCAGGACATTCAAATGAGTGGTCAGTAGCTTGAACGCGTCGCTCTGGTAAAAGCAATTCCTCTTGTCACAAATGCACGGCAACGTGAAGTAGAGGGCCCGGAGCCGGAGCCAAAATGGCACACCATGGAAGAAGCTCTCGTCGAGCATGCCGTCTGTCGTTTTGTACTCCTCGAGAGTAGCCTCAAGCTTCTGCAAGGCCTGACCGAAGCAAGGACCTTGGGAAGCGGGGTCGATCGTTTTCCAGGACGACACTGTTCCGGACAGAATGCCGAATAAGGTCCAGGAAAGCCTGTGAGCGGCCTTGGCGCGCGCGTCTATAAAATCAGTAAATGCTAGGATGAAACGAATGCAGCTGGCGACTCACAGAAGATTGGCATGATCTCGCGTCTGATGTGCGGTGGCATACCGGCGTCGTAAAGGCGGCTGAACACCTGCGTTCTTGTGCATGCCATCTCCAGGTGCCTCACAAGGCTATGGTCGGAGGCCAGACGGCCTGTCTTGGAGAAGATGTAAATCCACATCAGGATGTCGCTGGGCGGCAGATGAGCGGGGATGATCGATGACGGTCCGCCTCTTCTTAAGATCGCAAGCGATGCGGTCTTGGGATGGCCCAGGCTGTCGGCAATCTCCAGAATGCAAAGCGACGTTGTCAAGTCGTCGGTACTGGCAAGATCCTCGTTGTGAAGAGCCTTGAAGAGGGTGGAAGCTGCCTCGATCAGGACTGCGCGAGACTTTAAGACCATAAACGTCACAGGCTGTCCAGGAAAGGGCACACGATTATTCTTGGTTTCCTGCCACGCAAAGAAATCGTCCATGACTTTGCAGCAGACCCGAAAGTCGATGTGGCACCCAACGGGGTCCTGTGCTATTTGCGGGTGCAGGATGTCAAGTGCCGGGTCGTAGAAGATCCGGATGAGCTCGTCAGCGCATCCGTAGCTGTTTCCTTTGCTGCCACAGTCGTGCTTGCGGGCATGGCCATTGCTATGATCCCATGTTAGTTGCATATCAAGTGGGCTGTCTGGGCATATGTGGTGGTGGCATAGCTTACACAGGCATATCACCATCTTCATTGTCGTCCTTGCCGCTACCGTGTCCATCCTCGTGGCCGTCTTCATGCCCGTCGTCGTGACAGACGTGTTCTTTGTCAGGAATGTTTCCTTGACCGTCGCCGTGGCCATTATTTGTGTCTTGTTCCTCTGAGCTGCCTGGTCTCGTTTCGGCTGGTTCTTGACAAGACGTCAGCCCCGCCACACCGGACAAAGCTGTAACGTTCTCTGCCACCGACGCAGCAGTCTGAATGTCTGCAACAGCTGGCCCCTCGAGCGTTCCGTCACACCAGGAATCGATGTTGGCGGGGGGAAGGCGGCTGCGAAGCGAGGGAGAATCTTGAGTCGCGCCCTTGCGGAGAGCATTTAGCTTGTTGCTGGTCTGCGCAAAAAGCGAAGACAATTCTTTGCGGTCGGTTTCATTGAGTCTGCCCGGTCCCAGAGGCCGGGTCGGCTTGCTGGGCAACCACTCAGAAGGAGTGTCCGAGGCTTTTCTCTTGCGGGTCATGGGAGCGAAGTCCCTGATGGCACCTGTATGTTGTCAGACCGCATGAACAAGACAATGCTGTCAGTCAGAGATATGAAATATATTCTCAAACATACCGTTGCAGGAGAGACTGGAGGTGCCGAAACAGTTCGTGGCCCAGCCTGAAGTCGGCGTCCCGAAGAGGGATATCGGCGAGCCGGAGTCGAGACTCGACATGGATGCGATGTTGGATGTGTGCCTGTGGAACTCTTGACAGGCAGCAACAGGAAAGAATGAATATCAAAACAATGATTCAGAGAGCAGCAAAACAAGAGGAAATAGAAAAATGCAAGTTGCAAGTTGCAGTTCAAACGGAAAGGAAAGGAAGAAAAATAGTGGCCGTGAAAAAAGAAAAAGAAAAAAAAGAGAGAGCAGACAAAGCAAGAACAGTAAAGAAGGACGATGCCAGCAATTTATATAAACCCGAGATCAAACAGAAATAGCAGCGAGCAGAAAACCCGGAATTGTGAGATATAGCAGCGTGGAGGAACCCGAGAGCGACGAGTCAGTTGTAAAGGCAAAGGCAAATAGCGAGGTAGATCTGAGGTCAGTCTGAGAACAGAAAAACAACCTCTGGCGACGTGCAGAAGATAAAAACACCCGGCAACACGTTAAAAACAAACCCACACAGTAACACGCCGAAAGCACAATATAGACAGACCCCCAGGCGGCAGGTAAAGAAGGAAGCAGGAACCGGATGAAAGTGCAATGGAACACAGAACCCCAGGAAAGTTGACGAGACGAAAGTGAGACAGATGTCAGAGTGCAAACAAAAGGCCCGAAAAAAGTGACGCCGAAATAGAAGAGTGAACTGGAAAAAAACGAAAACACGTGGGACGAGACCGACAATGAACTTAAAAGACAAAGACGCGATGCACCGAAAGCTTGTAAAGGTAGAAGAAATCCCAGGACAGAGCGTGGTCAAAGACCGTATTATATCGCGTGCCGATGTTTGCAAGTCGAGTAGACAACACAAGGCATGGCGGACAAGGAAAAGACAACAGAAGCGAGTGTGATGCAGCAAACGAACAAAGAGTAAAGAGGACGAAAAGAAGAAGAACAAGAGAGCCAGAAAAAAAGAACAAGAAAAGGAGAGCCTCAAAACAGTCGTGATGGGAAAGTGACAGACAGGCACCGCGCGATATCGGGTGTCAGGGCCCAGTGAGGAAAGAGCGAGTCCTTCGAGGTTGTTTCCTACTTTGGCAATTTGTGTTGTCCTGCCGTCCGTTCCTTCTACTTTCATCCCCATCTTTTACCAGCCCTTCCATAAGCCTGTACGAGTACTCGTACAACCCTAAGATAGCCTTCCATTTTGGGAGACCAATCTGGGGGACCATTCACAGCCGTGCTTTCTTGCTTTTTGTTGCATGGTAGAAACTCGTCGTATCGTGAAAGTGGTCACGTGAGTTTATAGTCGCAGAACTGGGTTTTCCCCAGAATGACACCATAACCAACACTGCTGCGGGATCACCAACACTCATCATGCAACGGATGCCGGCTCTCCAGCCGTTGAGGCGAGTCTTTCAACGGCCGCACTTTTCTTTGCGACGGCCGTACTCTACTCGTACGCCGCCGTCAGCCCGCCTCGACCGCGTGCTGTCGCGTCTGCCGCCGTCGGTGCAGCGCTACACGAACCGCCTCAAGGACGCGCCCGTTTCGCACGCCGTGGCCTTTTTGTTTTTGCACGAGCTGACGGCGATTGTGCCGCTGTTTGGGCTGTTTGGGCTGTTCCACTACCTCGCCGACAACAACAACAACCCGGTGCTCACCTACATGGCGGAGCACTACGGCGAGCAGGTGGCGGGCGGCGTCGCGCGGTTTGAGCGGTACTTTCGCAAAAAGGGGTGGCTGGAGGAGGGGGACGATGCGGCGTCCACCACGGCTGAGCCTGCTGAGCCTGCTGTGCCGGCGACGCCCGTTCTCGCACGCTGGGCCGACGCGCGCTACCGCATCGTCGTCGAGGTGGGCCTTGCCTATGCCATTACGAAGCTGCTGCTGCCGGTCCGCATAGCGGCCAGCCTGTCGGCGACGCCATGGTTTGCGGGGGTCCTGCAGAATCTGCGGCGGACGCTACGAAGATAAGTAGACATACGGAAGCGATAGCACTGGCATATAGAGGTGGTCTTGATGAATTTATTTGATTTTTATTTGAGTTTAGCTGGTGCAGAAATTTCCACACAGCGTCGTTGTCAACATGTCCAGCGGCCTACTAGTGCTGACTTGTCGAGTTGACTCGTCAACATGTCCAGCTGCTTACTAGTGTCGACTCTGACAGCCGACATGGCTATCCCCCTCATTGAAGAGACGCACAACGCTTACTCGTAGACCCAGTCGTGGACGGCCGAGGTGTAGGTGTTCAGGTCCTCGGGCTTGAACCACAGGGCAATCTCCTTCTTGGCGTTCTCGACCGAGTCGGAGCCGTGGCAGACGTTGCGGCCAGTGGTAATGGCAAAGTCGCCGCGGATGGTGCCGGGCTGGGAGTTGAGGGGGTTGGTGGCACCGAGCAGAACACGGCCGGTCTTGACGGCGTCAGTGCCCTCCCAGACCATGGCGACAATGGGGCCGCTGCCCATGTACTTGATCAGGCCGGGGAAGAAGGGCTTCTCCTTGAGGTCGGCGTAGTGCGTCTCGAGGTGCTCCTGGGTGGGCGAGACGAGCTTGAGGGCCACCAGCTTGTAGCCGCGCTGCTCGAAGCGGCTGATGATGGGGCCGACCAGGCCGCGCTGGACGCCGTCGGGCTTGATGGCAATGAAGCTGGGCTGTTAGTGGCGGTACAGGCAGGACACAGGGCACAGGTCGCAATTCAAAAAAAAAAAACTCACGTCTGCTCGGTAGACATTGTGAATGGATGTGTTTGGGTTGAGAGTGGTTTGGAGGGGGAAGAGGAGAGGGAAGAAGCGGAAGAGGAAGAGGAAGACGAAAAAGTTTGGCTAGATATAGAAAGGGTTTGCTGGTGGTGGAGCTGGACTAGCTGGTGGTGCTGGCTCTGCTGGTAGAGGAGGGTGCACAGCAGGGCGACAATGGCCAGCAGCAGAGAAGAGACCAGAAGAGAGCGTGGTGGGGTTGACGAGGAGGAGGAGGACGGACGCATTGGCTTTGGGCGAGTCTGGTCCTGTTGGTGGGGCAGCTCTGCTGTGCTGTCACTGCCCGTTGTAGCGGGGTTGAGGGATGACATCTGGACGACAGCAAGGTCTTAAGATTCAATCGGTGTTTTAAATCAAACGAGGTTGTTGACAACGTGAACAAGGGATCAAGAAAAAATAAAGAAAAAAAGAGAAAATAAAAATAAAAGAAAAAGAACGAGCAGAAAGCAGAAACACGCTGAGGGCCAGCTCAATGAGATCAAAAACGCTGGCTCGCAAGCAAACGGGAAGCAATGCAATGGCAACAAATCAATGAGCAGCTTGTCAGTATCGTATCGTCTGTCTATTGCACGGTCTTCTTGTTGTGTGATTGGTCGAACGGGTCAGCTACTCGCTGTACTGCGTTCATGTACTACGTGAGTATGAGTACTCGTACTTTGCAAGGGACATGCTACGGAATTTAAACAGCCAATCTGACAGAATCATACCCACTTTTCGATAACGATAAGGACCCGTATGTTTTCCCTGCTGGCCTCCACCGCTAGTCCACTTTCAGACCTCGAAACGGACAGCTTGAGCTTCCCCAACTACGTCGATGTTGCTTGCTGGCATCAAGCCCATTGGCTTCTTCCACTGATTTCAACACACTCGACTTCCACGTCGTTCACCGTCCATTGCCACCAGGACGTAATTGTCCTATGGGCATCCTGATCTCAACTATACACCACATTTGATTTGATTTAATTTCTGATTCTCTACATCCATCGCTTAACATCAACCCGGCATGCGCTCTTCCGTGGTCTGGGCCTGTCTGGTGACGGCCCTGCTGCCGCCGGCCGCCCTCGCCGTCAAGGAGCACGACTTTAAAAAGTGCGACCAGAGCGGCTTCTGCAAGCGCAACCGGGCACTGGCCGACAGTGCGGCTGCGGCCGACACGACGTGGACGTCGCCCTATAACGTGCTGGCCGAGTCGGCAACGGTCAAGGACGGGCAGTTCCAGGCGACGCTGCTCAAGACGATCAATGCGCAGGGCGACACGGTGCGGCTGCCGCTGACGGTGTCGTTTACCAAGTCGGGCGTGGCGCGCGTCACGGTGGACGAGGAGCGGCGGCGCAACAAGGACATTGAGCTGCGGCACGACAGCAAGGTGCGCAAGGAGCGGTACAACGAGGCGGAGCAGCTGGTGATTGTGGGCGGGCTGACGCTGGACACGGCCGCGGCGGCGGTGGTGGAAGACGCCGACTTTGAGGCGTCGGGCAACCACAAGGTGGTGCGGTACGGGCCCGAGGGCCAGTTTGAGGCACACATCCAGTACAGCCCATTTAGCATTGAGTTTAAGCGTGACGGCGCGACGGAGATCAAGATCAACGACCGCGGCCTCTTCAACATGGAGCACTGGCGGGCCAAGACGGACGCCGAGGGCGAGGGCGCCGACGCGACGCTGTGGGAGGAGACGTTTGGCGGCAACACGGACACGAAGCCACGTGGCCCCGAGAGCGTGGGCCTGGACATTACGTTTTCGGGCTACGACCACGTCTACGGCATCCCGTCGCACACGGGCCCGCTGTCGCTGCGCGAGACACGCGGCGGCGGCGACGGCAAGTACAACGAGCCGTACCGGCTGTACAACCTGGACGTCTTCGAGTACATTCTGGACAGCCCGATGACGCTGTACGGCGCAATTCCCTTCATGCAGGCGCACCGGCAGGGCTCGACAGTGGGCGTGTTCTGGCTCAACACGGCCGAGACGTGGATCGACATCACCAAGAAGAAGATCAAGAGCAACCCGATGGCGCTGGGCGCCGGCTCCGAGACGGACACGCAGACGCACTGGATGTCGGAGAGCGGGCTGCTGGACGTGTTTGTGTTCCTGGGCCCGACGACGCAGGACGTGCTGCGCAACTACGGCGAGCTGACGGGCTACACGGCGATGCCGCAGGAGTCGGCGATTGGCTACCAGCAGTGCCGGTGGAACTACGTGTCGGACGACGACGTGCGCGACGTCGACCGCAAGATGGACAAGTTTGGCATCCCCTACGACATTATCTGGCTGGACATTGAGTACACGGACGGCAAAAAGTACTTTACGTGGGACGACAAGTTTGCCGACCCAGACGGCATGGTGGCGCAGCTGGACGAGCACGGGCGCAAGCTGGTGGTGATTATCGACCCGCACATCAAGAACACGGAGAACTACCCCGTGGTGGCCGAGCTCAAGCAAAAGGAGCTGGGCGTCAAGAACAAGGACGGAAACCTGTTTGAGGGCTGGTGCTGGCCCGGGTCGTCGCACTGGGTGGACACGTTTAACCCGATGGCGATTGAGTGGTGGAAGGGTCTCTTTTCGTATGCGTCGTTCAAGGGCACGGCGCCCAACGTGTTTATCTGGAACGACATGAACGAGCCGTCGGTGTTCAACGGGCCCGAGACGACGATGCCCAAGGACAATGTGCATCACGGCGGCTGGGAGCACCGCGACGTGCACAACGTCAACGGCATGACGTTCCACAACGCGACGTTCCAGGCGCTGCTGTCGCGCAAGCCGGGCGAGCTGCGGCGGCCGTTTGTGCTGACGCGGTCGTTCTTTGCCGGGTCGCAGCGGCTGGGCGCCATGTGGACGGGCGACAACCAGGCGTCGTGGGACCACCTGGCGGCGGCGACGCCGATGCTGCTGTCGCAGGGCATTGCTGGTTTCCCCTTTGCGGGCGCGGACGTGGGCGGTTTCTTTGGCAACCCGGACAAGGAGCTCCAGACGCGGTGGATGCAGGCGGGCGTGTTCTACCCCTTTTTCCGCGGCCATGCGCACATTGACTCGCGGCGGCGCGAGCCGTACATGGCGGGCGAGCCGTACACGACGATCATCACGGCGGCGCTGCGGCTGCGGTACAGCCTGCTGCCGGCCTTTTACACGGCCTTCCACGCGGCGCACACGGACGCGACGCCCATCATCCAGCCGCTCTACTACACGCACCCAGACGTCGAGGCCGCCTTTGGCATTGACAACCAGTTCTTTTTCGGCAGCACCGGTCTGCTGGTCAAGCCGATCGTGCAGGCGGGCCAGCAGGTGGCCGCCATGTACATTCCCGACAACGAGGTGTACTATGACTATTTCGACTACTCGCTGGTGCCGACGACGGCCGGCAAAGTCACGCAGATGCCGGCGCCGCTCGACACAATCCCGGTGCTGATGCGCGGCGGCCACGTGTTTGCGCGCCGCGACCAGCCGCGCCGGTCCAGCCAGCTGATGAAGTTTGACGACTACACGCTCGTGGCCGCCGTGTCGCGGGCCGGCACGGCCGAGGGCGAGCTGTACGTCGACGACGGCGACTCGTACGACTATGAGCAGGGCCAGGCCATCCACCAGCGGTTTGTGCTGGCGGGCAACACGGTGACGTCGCGTGCGGTGGTGCCGGTACCCGCGAAAAAGGGCGCGTGGCTGCAGGCCATGGACGACGTGCATGTTGACAAGATTGTGGTGGTGGGCGCGCCGGCGTCGTGGGTGGGTTTTTCGGCGGCCACGGTGACGTCCGAGGGCAAGACGTGGACGGCGCCGATGGACTATGTGGCGGCGTCGGGCGGGCGCGCGGCGTTTGCCGTGGTGCGGCACCTTGGCGTGCGGGTCGGAGCCGATTGGGAGGTGACGGTGGCGTAGGTGGTTATATGTTAGTGAAAGGAGACGCATGATGCATGAATCTATATTGTACAAGCTGCAAGTTGCTGTGATTTATATTTGGTTATGCTGCTGTATTTTGTCTTGTGATTATTTCATGGCTGGTATTTAATTTTCGACGAGTCTCAATCTTATGACAACAACTCTGTCAACGATATACTATTTCTTCTGGCCATCTTGTCAAATAAAGATCATGATATGGTCAGCCAAAAATCAATATTGCAACGCTAGATTGCAACACCGCCACGTCAAGTCAGTCACAGCCGAACTGGCTAGATTAGTCAATGATCCGAGCTGCGAGCTCCGAGTGGAGGATGAGTGCCTTAGTTTCAAACGGCATCGCATCGTTGGTGATGATTCTGTTGGCAGTTTTGAGCGTTGGTGAATGTTGTTACGGGCAGACTCTGCTTCACTTGAATCGTTCACGTTCAATCCCCTAGATAGGGCATTTTCAGCCTCTTATAGCCAGCCTCTTTCCTCCGTAGTCAACATACTTACCGGATCAGCTTGTATCTACTTATTGCCATCACTTGTCAATATTAGATTGTCCTTGCCGACTAAGCGAAGCGGCTGTGCTGAGCCGCCGGCCATGGCGGAAGCCGGGGGTCTAGAAAGAATGAAGCAGGGGATTGGAATAACACACATGCTGTTGGGACCCTCAGGTAGCAGAGCAAGTCGGTTAAACAGTCGAGCAGTTTTGTAAATCAGGAACAGCAGCTTAGGATAAGCCGTATGGCGAGAGAGAACACGTAGAGCCCAGAGTGAAGATTATGATAACAGTGCCGTCTTGGCGTTATTGATGCCAGTCCAGCCACATGGATAGCTATTATCACTAGGATATGCCACAGCACGGTAATATCAAGACGGCAGAGGCCAGTCGCTAGCCAGAAAAGTGGGACTGTGACGCAGATGCCTTACAACCAGCAATACGTCACTGGTAGGATTCTGTTTGCAGCTCTGAGCATGCAGATGGCGTTGGCGACAGTCAAAACTTTTCTCTCTGCCAAGCAGCTCCTCTGAATCATATACTCACCAGAGAAGCCACCTCATCACCATTCATCCTATCTCTGGTACGCATCATCCGGGTCGCCTATATGTGGCTACCAAAGTCACCTACTCACGAGTCGACAACGGTAACATACATACGCACCACTCCGTAGGGCAAGGAGCCCTAGAGCGCCTGTTGGCTCCTTGCTCCCTCTGTGTCCCTATATAGGGCCTGTTTTCTTGCTCTCGTCCTCCTTCTTTTCTTCCTCTTCATTCGTCCGGTCCCTCATTGCTTCGTGATCCTCATCGTCTTCCTACCGTCACTTTGTCACTACCACACAAACTTACCCACCACTTTCACCATGTCATACGACTATACCTATTCACACCCAACTTTGGGTATGATCTTTGTGCCCAGGCTGACCAATTGTAACCATGCGCTATGGTTGGCATGTCTCCAGCAAGCCACAGAGGCCCTTCAAGTCTCCGATTTCCTCCACGGGCCCGTCGAGTGCCCTGCCTCTCCGGAAGGAGAAACACAATGGCTAGCAGCTCGTTATCAAGTCTAGGTCATGCTCATTATCACAAGCACGATTTATGACTATTCTGGCAAGCTTCGATCATATAGCTTCTCACTGCAAGACGAGCCTCATGTCATTTTCAAGAAACTTTCGGAAATGATCAGCCGCCGTTACTGATGCCGTCTACAGGGTGCAGGCAGCACGAAGAAGGCAACGGGGTGGAAAGATGCATAACATTGGCAAGGCGTTCTTTTACAGCTTCGGGTGATAGAAAGACTGCGCTCAACGGGCTGCCCCGCCCAGCCAAAAATGGACTAGCGCAGAAAGCATAAGTGCTGCTCGTCGTCGTACTTTCGCATCGAGGTCAAAATGATGAAAAGGTGAATGCAAAGATGCAAAATGTGAGATGCTCAAGAGGATCAAATGAAAGAAACAAATTCATGCAAATTCATGAGAATAAAAATGAATCGAAAAAAGTGATAACAGGCGGTGTAGATGTGCCTAATGGTCAAATACCAAATAAATCCGTCGTTCTGCCAAGATTCAGCCGTAAAAGCGGCTCGCTGTCACTCGTCCCTTCCCTCTTTATTGTCTATTATTGTACCACCCCCAGCACTCGTAGAACCCGTCGACATGGGCTAAATCGTGTTGGGCCCTGGACAATAATGTCAGCATGCTATATCCTCTTCTGCTGTAACTTTCCGCTCGCTCCTGCATGCTAGTAATACCCATGACAGCCAAACTCCCGGTGAGGCTGTCTACACCCTGGCTCGCCGGCCGACCGTATTCCTCGCATTCGGGGTGTCTGTCTTACCATCTGCTCTTTCCATTTTCTACGAGTACTCCTTCCGCTTTCTGCTCTACCCGCCTGCCCCTTCCCGCACCTTTTCGGCCGTCTGCACCTTCCCTCCCGAGTCTTTCTTGTCCTCGAGTCCTTCCTTTGACACACCTCCTTCTCCCTCTCCCTCACTCCCTCTCCCTCTCTCCCTCGCCCCCTCTATCTCACCCCCTCTATCACACCCCCTCTATCACACCCTCTCTTTATATCATACTGCCCAAATACTTCATGACTCAAACTCCTAAGCAGCTCTACATGCCTCTCGGCGCCCATGCCATACCTGTGACCTCCTAGTATCCTTCCCTGACGGCCTCCAGCCATCTCGACCATCGACTCCTCCAGGCTGGTCCGAGATCGTCAGTCAGCTTCAGCCCTCCCCCTTCATAATGGCCTCTCTTCCCACCGGCTGGGAGTTTGACTACGATGGCTCCCGCTGGTTCTACCGCTACAAAGCAACCGGCATCACCCAGTTCACCTTCCCCAAGGAAGGCGACGAGTTCCCAGACTGCTTTGACATCTTTGGCCCGGCCTCCCATCTTACCCTCGAGCTGCCCCAGACCGCCGCGTATTACACACCTACCCCCGAAGAGCAGCTGGAGAGCGATCGCCAACGCAGAATGTCCGGCTTGCCAAAACGGCAGTCCTCGGATGCATCTGCCACCAGCTCCCGCTTGAACTCCTCCTACGACATCTTTGGAAGCTACCTCGGACCTGCCGCGTACAATGACGTGCCCGTCTCGCCCCTTGAGGAAAATGACAAAGACAAGCTGCCCGACGACGTGCTGCCATCCGCACTAGTTACGCCCGAGACCCGGCTGGCGTCGCCAAACATGGCCGTGGAAGCACCAGACACGGGCAGCACCACCGGGAACACCAGCGCCACAGCGGCTGAGGTGATTCCTCCCATGGTGCCCCCGACAAGCATCTACCAGCTGCCTGATGCCAGTGCCCTGGGACGCTACTGTCCCCCGTCCGTCGAGACACCTGTCGGCTTCATCTCGGAGCTGCCCACGGGGCAGACCATGATGTGCGCCGAGGAGTCCAACCCGCCAGCCGTTGAGCTCGACAGTCAGCCCATTGTTCAGCACGCTGAGCTGGCCAGTTTGCCAAACCCCCCCAAGACGTCGCTGCAGGTAGCTCTGGCTCAAGCTGAAGAACGTCCACCGGCACAGACGATCCCGGCGTCTCTCCCGTCGCCCCAGCCGGCTCTGCAACCAATTCTTTCTGCAACTACGCCACCATCAGTCCCTACCAACAGTAAAAATGTGAACAGAATACCGTCTGTCTTGCGACCGGCATCGGCGGCTGTCAGCCAACAAGCATTCGAATCGGTGCCCCGGCTACGAGAGAAAGCTGCACACGTACCGAGCGATGTCCCATTAGCACTGCGCCCAGCTCCGGGGGCGCAAACGACGCCGTCACCACCAGTTCCAGCAGTTGTGGCGCCACCGGTTCGGGTACCATCAGTCCTGACAGTACCCAATGGCGCAGCACGGAGCTTCAAATCGCCTGCTCTCATTTCCCCCAAAATCGATGTACAGTCGCAGACATCAGCTGGGACCACTCTGAAGCCATATTTCGAGACGACCGACCACCAGCAAGGCAACTCTGATCTCACTCCAGCGCCGCTCAGGCTGGTGCGACATAGCACAACCGTGGTCAACATGTCAACATCCGCAACAGAGACCACAAATTCAAAGGCTGAGACACGGCCCGAACCAGACACGCTTCCGATAGAGCACTCTATGGCTGACCAGGACACCAGCGGGAAACCCAGTGCCATATTGTGCCCTGATGCTTTGCCGGTTCCTCTGAGACCAAAATCAACAAGAACGAATACAAACGAGGCTGTGCCTCCCGCGGTTTCTGCCAATTTTGCGAGTGCACCGACGACAGGTGCTTCCGGCTTTGTCGTCGCGCATACCCCCGGCACATCAACGACGGAACAAAGAATGACACCGCCAGGAACAAGAGCCGCCGCATCTTCCACTGGATTGGCTTCAATATCCGAGGCGTATTCTGAGCTGATGCTTGTCGCTGAACTACAGCCGCCACCACTGTCACCAGCGCCGCCTCAAACACCAGCCCAAGAACATCAGCCGCAGCAGAAGCAGCAGCAATACATTCAGAGGAAGCCCACACTGCAGAGAAAGTCAGTCGGCTGTGGTGCGTCCTCGCCTCGGACAGCCGCACAGTCACCCGCGCCCACGTCGACCCCATCGCCGGCACCAACGCTGGGTGGAGGTGCATCGCATCATGCGTCCGTGTCGTCTCTGTCCTCCACCTCCGGCTGGCAGCCGCTCTCTCCGCAACCGCAGGAGAACAGCCCGCAGCTGCCTCGTGCCTCAACACCGGCGCACAGTATTCACTCTGTGCACTCGGCACAAAGTGCTCCGAGCCCACAGGTGCAGCCACTGCAGGCAAGTCACATCGGCCCGCAGGCTAACACGGCGCATCACCGTACGTCGATATCCTCTCTGGTCAGCACTAGTAGTGGTGGCATCACTGATGCTCCGTCACCGCCACCGTCAGCCACGGGACGAATGTCCATGTATGGTGCGCCGCTGGGCCAGACACCCGGCCAAGAGCATGGCCAGCAACCACACCGCATGTCACTTCCTGGACTTTTGCCTAGCCAGGGACAGCCGGTCTTCCCCGGCCCACCGATCAAAGCCGGTGGTGTTCCGCCGCCACTTCCCAGTCGCACACAAGTTGCTCCTCTACTTCCTCCGCCTCCGCCTCGACCCTCTCAGCAATCCCAGCTGCATTTGCATCACGCTCAAAGTATGCCACTGTCGAGCTATCATGGTGCTCCTGGACAGCAATCCGGTCAGCAGTCTGGCCAACAGCCGTACCAGCCACAGCAGCTACCTGCTTATAACCCACAACAACCATACCAGCCTCTGCCGTATGTTCCGTCAGCGCAGCAACCGCTTAGCCCCCAGCAGACGGGTATGCCCGCCTTCCATCCACCTCCCAGCGCGTACACAGCAGCATCACCAGGCATAAATGTTGGCGTTCCACCGAAGCGCCCTACCAGCACCGTGTCTTCCATGGCATCCAGCTCACTGGCAACCGGTGGCAAGCTCTTGTCCAAATTTTTGAAGAGCCCGACCGTCAAGCACACGGCGGTAGCGATTGGCGGCACCATTGTCGGCGACGCGATTAGATTGACGGGCCCAGCCGGCGCACAGCTTGCCACGAATGCGTATGAGACAAACCAAATTTACAAGCAGAGCTCTGCTCAGAAGCACGCCCAAGCACGGCTGCAAGCGCAGCAGCAGGCGCAACAGCAGGCAAAGCAACAGGCTCAGCAGCAAGCACAGCAGCGAGCACAGCAGCAGGCAATCGATCTGGCGGTGCAAAAGGCACAGTACGATGCAGAGGAGCGCATTAAGCTGATGCAGCAGCAGGCGCAGCAGCAGATTCATGCCGCACATCAAGCTGCAGCTGGTGTACCTGGCGCTACACCCATATCCCAAGTGTCGCCAGTCTCTCCGCTTGCTGCTCAGCCGACCGGAGTCAGTGCCAGCAGTTTGTCGCCTCTTGGCGCCCCTTCTCCGGGCAACCCGTCAGCGCTACCGTCAAGTTTTCCGGCGCCGCCTGGACAAGCGCCCGGACAAGCACCGGGTACACCAAGTACGCCCGGTATACCTACCCCGGCTAGTACATCTGCTACACCTGCTACGCCCAACAGCACAGCGAGTAGCCTATCGCCTCCCATGAGCGTTGCGCCCGAAGGTTCACCGACCATCCAGGCTCCGGAGACAGTGCCTGCGGCGGCAGCCCCTACGGTACCCGGCACGGTGCCTATGTCTCCTCCCGGTAGCATCATTGGTGTCCCTATTGGGCCTATTAGGCCTGCAGTGGCACCAGGGCAAGCACCTGGGCAAGCACCCGGGCCGGCACCTGTAGTATTTACTCACCCTAGCGGCTTTTTTGCCAATGAAGGTGGTGCGCCGGGGCCTGGTATAACTCAACCAGCAGCGGGTGTGGCTGAAGGCTACAACCCAAGCAGCACACACGGTACAGCAGCAGGCGAGCCAGCATCCGGCGAGACGATTGCCAACCAGTTCATCAACGCGTTTGTGCAAAAGCACAACACCCTCCAGCAGCAGCAAGACCAGCAAGGTGTCCAGTTTTTTCAAAAGCTACAGCAGCAGCAGGCTCAGCAGGAGCAGCAAGGCGTTCAGTTGCTGCAGAAACTGCAACAGCAGCAGGCACAGCAAGAACAGCAAGCTAGCCAGCTGCTGCTGCAGGCACAGCAGCAACAAGAACAACAGGGCGTCCAGCTGCTGCATCAGTTACAGCAGCAGCAGGCGCAGCAAGAGCAGCAAGCCAGTCAGTTTTTGCAAAAGCTGCAGCAGCAGCAAAACCAGGCCAGCCAGCCGACTTTCTCGGACTACCTTCAGCAGGCCCAGCAGGCTCAAGCCAGCCAGCCAAGCTTTTCTGACTTGCTCCAGCAAGCCCATCAGGCCCAGGCGAGCCAACCCAGCTTTTCCGACTTGCTCCAGCAAGCTCAGGCAAGCCAGCCCACCGTTTCAGACTATCTTCAGCAGTATCAGCAAGCACAGTCGAGCCAGCCCAGTTTTTCTGATATGCTCCAGCAAGCCCAGCAAACACAGCAGAACCAGTCCAGCGGTGGCGGGACGGGCGGCAACCCAGTTTCGGACTTTGCGAACCAATTAATGCAGTCACAGCAGCTTTCAGGCTTTGCAGTGCCCGGTGACAGCTCGTTCGGCGGTGGTGGCTCCGACCTGAACGTGGACATCAATATCGACACCAGCATTTCGACGGACACGGGCATTTTTGGCGGATCCATCGGAATCGACTACTCTGGCGACAGCTGGGGCGGTGACTACTAGGCTCTCGTGTTGATTGCGCGTTTTCACGGCGTCGACGTCGACGTCGCCGTTTCTTCCATCTGTTGTCATGATATCCTGTACATTGCGTCTTTGTTTTGTTGCCTATGCTGCCTTCATCTTTGCAAATATGTATCAGCGTCAGCGTGCCTTGCATTTGACGTCTATCATTCGTTCTTGGACATCTATTGGATATATACATGCAATCCGCCTTGTACTCGTTACTCGGAGAAGGACAGTATCGTGAGTCGATTGACCAATGATATCTCGTCACTTACACAAAAGATCCACTTTAAAAGTGCATTGAATGTGAACCCGACATGACGACACGACGTTTGTTGATCTGGCTCTCAAAAGCAATTCACTAGCTTTTTGGAGCATAGGCAGCTTGAAAAACTGAACTGGTGATCCTACTGCAGTATACAATGTAAGTGAGCCAGGTCACTACCTGAGAAACTTGTCCTTCGAATAAATGTCAGCGTCGCTGCCGTCGAACATATTCTTCTGACTGTACTTGCCTGTGCAAATTGCAGGCCTGCAACGGAAAGAACACAACCGACCTAATAAAAGGGGCCAGGAGCAGATGATTACAGCAGGAGGAAGGAGCGTGCGAACAACGGCGTTGATCATCACATGACTATCGTATATAGATGCCAGTGATAAAGCAGATGCAGAGGTGGATATTTCAAGCCAGTGCCCAGGACACTCGCTGGCACATTATCTTGTATAAGAACGCCTGAATGAACGAGAAAAGTCTATTGATAGGGATTCTGTACAATCTATTTTGAAAGTCTAGTTCTAGTATCCGTTGATCATTCCGTAGTCATTGTACAGTAAAGCATGCTAACCAGGACCAAAGACGCCCAGAGCGCCGTTCTTGCCGCCGTCAAACAGCAGGCCAGTGTCTTCGAGCCCGGCAAACTGGTTGGCAAACACCATGCCGCGGCGCCGCTCCCGCTCCACGTTCTTCCAAGTCCAAGCGTCTTTCTCATCCCCGTCCTCCTCGTCCACCGACTGCGTCAGGTCGCCCACGCCCTCGGGCCCGCCGCGCCAGCCCAGCTCGCCGGGCCGCTCCGGCATCATGTTGCTCTCCTCCATAAGGTAGGCCGGGTGCACGGTGAAGCGGCCCATTTTGAAGACGTACTTGCTGACGGCCGTGGCAATGACGTACTTTTGCAGCTCGGCATCGTCGACGACGGCGCGCTTTGCAGAGTCTGCCTTTGTCGTCGTCTTCTTCGGCGCAGCCGGATCCTGGTCCCAGTGCGTCGGCTTCACCTTGCCCTTGACGACAAAGTGCGTCACAATGTACATCCATTTGCGGTCCCACGCCAGCAGCCGCGACCACATCTCGTAGCCCTGGTAGGGGGCAATCTCCTTGCGGAACGAGCAGAACACGCCGCCCAGGCCGACGCCAAAGTTGCCCGGCATCGCGCGCGTCGGGTCGTCGGGCATGCAGATGATTTTTGTCTGCTGGTTGTTTGTTAGGGTGGCGACTCCCGGTCCCAGCAGGTACATGACGAGGTGCGTGCGGCTCGTGTCGAGGTCGCTGAAATACGTGCTGTTGGACTTGTGCAGGTTGTAGTCGGTCTCGAGCAGCGACGTGTGGCTCGTCGTGATGCTGTAGTGGAAGAGCGAGTCTTGCGGCAGCGGCTGGCGCGGCCACGTCGTGTGCCGGAACATGGCGCCAAACACGCGCAGCGTCCAGCCAAACGGCATGTTCTTGAGGTTGAGCGCCACAAACACCGACAGCAGCAGACGCGACGTGCGGCCCGGCCCCGTGAAAAAATGCACCACCAGGCTCTGCAGGTCGCCGCGCGTCACCAGCGCGTGGCCCGCGTAGACGGCGGACGCGGCCGTTGCGACGCCAATGACGGACATGACGGTCATCGTGTTGGTCAGGGACGACGACTTGGCCGGCTTGGCCGGTTTGGAGGGGTTCGAGGCGGTCATCTTTTCGACCAGCGAGTAAAGGAATTTTTTTGACGACAAGGACAAGCGGCCAGACCGGGCGGCACACAAGAAGAACAGAAGCTCGGGCACTGCCAAAAAAACATAAAATTATAAAATTATAAAAAAAAAATTAAGAAAGGAGGAAAGAAAAAGAAAAAGAATACTTTGTAAAAAAGAACAAGCAAAGATGAAAGAAAAGAGGGTAAAGCACAGCAAAAAGCTCCCCCAAAAGGGTCGGCGAGCTGATAGACTAGTGCCGAATGTAGCTAGACTCGGAGCACTTTCATGATTACATCATCACGCCAGCAGGAACGAGAACGACCATGTGGGCCTGTCACGGCATGCAATTGCCGTTGAGACAGGCGGTTTGGTAAAATTGGACAATCTGACAGGTAGACGGTGAGATGAACACATGCAATTCAGCCTCTGATGTACGAATACGTGGTTAGAATTACGAAGTAGTAAGTTGAGCTGAATTAATAAGCAATGATGAGCCGAGGCAACTGCCCAAAGTAGAAGTCACGACCGAGATAGCGATATCCGCAGCTTGGCTTCCGTCCACTCCGGGCCGTCTACGTGGCGGGTACGAGTAGCTCCGATCTGGTTGGCGGCTTTTACGAGTACTCGTAGTAGTACTCGTAGCTGCTGTGGTTTTTCGACTTGTGTGTGAGCACTGGAGCCCCGTTCTGGAACACGGTGAGCGACGGCGGGTAGATAGCATCTCCGTATCTTGGCGATGCACAAAGTCTTTGCTTCGATCGGGTTTTTTTTGTTTTTTTTTTCTCAAAGACAGCTTACATCGCCGGAGCCTGCATCATGTAAGCAGACTATATGTCATGCATGGTCAGCCTCCATGGTGCCTCGACAATCAACCGTCTAGATGAAGCATACATAGTCACGGTAAAATCAAAAACACAAAACGGTGAATCTACACAACAGCAGCTACCACGTCAATTTTAGCCAAAAACAAGACTATGCAAAAGTCGACCAAATATAAACAAAAAAAGTCTCGACAGCAGATTGCAATCAGAAAACAGCAACAAGAATCGTAACACATCGGACCCGTCTGTGGGACACTCTATCCTCCTGCTTCAGGCGTTTTACCTCCTGGCATCCAGACCGCCGGCCAGGTCCTGCTCCAAGCCGCCGTGGTGCGCGCCGTACTCTTGTGGCCGCGGGTCCTCGGCGGTCCACTGACCGGCCCCCGAAGGGATGGGCACGTGGCCGGCCTGCTGGGCGGCAGCCTGGGCGGCGGCGTGGCCGTTGGGGTCGGGCACGGTGCGCACGAGCTGGCGGAAGCGGTAGACCTCGTTGAGAATCATCTTGCGCATGTCCTCGACCTCCTCGACAACCTCAAAGTCAAAGTTGAACGTGGTCGGGCAGTCGGGCTCGTCGCTGGCGTCGTGCCAGATTTGCAGGTAGTGGTGCTCGAGGGCCTCCTCGACGGAGATACGGCTGCTGGGGTCAAAGGCGAGCATGCGGTCAAGCAGGTCGAGGGCGTCCGGGTTGGCGTGGGGGAACAGGGCGGGGAACGGCTGCTTGGGCTTGAACGGCAGGTTGCGCACGTACTCTTGGGCGCGCGACGAGCCGATGCGCGCCAGCGTGTCCTGGTTGGGCGTGCCGAGGATCTGAAGGATCTGGTTGAGCTGGTCGACGTAGTCGCGGCCCTTGAAAAAGGGGCGGCTGCCCAGCAGCTCGGCCAGGATGCAGCCGACGGACCAGACGTCAATGGCCTTTGTGTAGCTCTGGAAGCTCAGCATGATCTCGGGCGCGCGGTACCAGCGCGTGGCCACGTACTCGGTCATGTAGCCGGCGTTCTCCTCGGGGTCAACGGAGAAGCCGCGCGCGAGGCCAAAGTCGCAAATCTTGAGCTCGCAGTCGGCATTGACCAGCAGGTTGCCGGGCTTCAGGTCACGGTGCAGCACGTTGGCCGAGTGGATGTACTTGAGGCCGCAGAGGATCTGGTAGATGAAGGACTGGAAGTGGGCGTCGGTGAGCGGCTGGCCAGAGCGGATGATGGCGGCGAGATCGCACTCCATGAGCTCTGGTGGGGATGTTAGTCTTGTCGGCAGGCTATCGGACGTGTGGTTCGTTCAGGTTTACTGACCCTCGTAGAGGTAGGTCTCGTTAAAGTTGTTTGGTCTCGGAATGTCCATGTCGTAGAGGCAGGTGATCTAGTATGTGAGCGCGTGCACGGCAACAACAACGACAAAACGAATAGAAAAAAACATAATAAAAAAAACATACGTTTCTGTGGCCGCGAAAGTGCTGCAGCAGCTTGATCTCGCGCAGCGCACGCTTGGCGAGGATCTTCTTGCTGAAAACATTGGTGACCTTTTTGATGGCCACGCCCTCGTTGGTCTGGTTGTTGACGGCAGCACTGGCACAGTTTGTTAGCGCGCTGCAGGGCTCGATCGCATGTATGTATGCAGGGCAGGATGCGGCTCACCAGACGATGCCATATGCGCCCTGGCCAAGCTCCTTGGTGACGGTGTAGCGCTCGTCGACGACAAAGTCCTGGTTAAAGACCTTGAAGATCTTGCGCCCTTGCAAATCAGCCATGATGTGAAGAAGGAGCGAGCGTGGAGGCTTATTGCGGAAAGAGGGTAAATAGGGTAGAGAGAGAGAGGGCGGGCGTGTGCGAGAAAGAAAAAAACAGATGAAGAGGAGGAAAAAGGGAATATATCCTGGAGCGGGCGCAACTCGGGGGAGGTTGACAGGCCAAGAAGCTGGGACTGGAGTGGTTGGTGGGGTCGAGGCGCAAGAAGAAGAGGGCCGTTGGGCTATGGCGGGGCTGAGACGGCCGGGGTTGTGGGCGATTACGCGATGGGGGCCAAGGATGGTTGAGTACGAGGTCGTAAGCGGGAGTGCTACGGAGTAGTGGCGTGGGGCCGCTGTAGGAAGGACGGGTCGAGGCGTATTTGACGAGGAAGTGAAAGGAAGGTGCGACTGGAAAGGAGTATGCCGTCGAGTGAAAAGGAAAGAGCGATGGGTAGCGAAAGAAAACAGGAAGCGCGTCTGGGTATTTTGGCAACGAGACGTCCGAAGTAACGGTTGCAGCTGAAAGGAGATAAAGAAAGAATGACGGATGCAGTCAATGGACGGCGAGGCTAGAGCCGAAGACGATATTAGACGGGAGTGAGAGACAAAGACAAGCGACACGCCAAGAAAACTAGAAGGAAAGAACCAACAGCAGGGACGTGTCCGGTATTTATTATTTCAGGGCGTACCTTCCTCTGTATGATTTTGTACTGAGTACTATGATTATTCCACATAGTACGGAGTACGATCAAGGAGGTGACCGCAGCGGTTCGCGCTTACAATGTGATGAGGTGCTGTGATGCACGCCGAGATGTTACACACTCTTTCCCTTTACAGAAGAGGGGCAACCCGCACGCGTCGAACGGGCGCCAAAGGGCAGCCTTCATAAGGAGGGAAGGATCAAAGAGTATGGAAATAGAAGAGTATTGGAGTGGTGATAATTTGGAATCATACAAACGAACAGATTGTTGAAAAGGGGCATCGTCGACAAGCTGCAGATGAGATGTAATACTGAGAAGAGGACATGAAAGTACTCGTACGAGTACTCCGTAATCATTTAACTAAAGACTCGGGGCTGCGAATCAGATAACTTATTGCTCTGTGCACACAGAGTCGCATCTAACGTCTCGTCCTATGAGCGTGCAGGATTGGCTGGGGCTCTTTTGTAGCCGCGCGACAAGACCCTGAAAAGGAGAGGAAATACAGGAGTCAAAGAGTAGAAGTTGACAGATGACAGCAGGGGTTAGTGCCAAGTTGGACGTTTGATAATTGGTTGACGTAAGAACGTTGACGACATGTCTGCCACCTGGTTCTGATTACCTCTGGATGCCATATTATGAACATATCCTGCTAGACGCCTGGCGTACAAAAAAGCTATATTACTGGGCCGGCGTGTTTGAATCCCACGATCTCGATATACCACCAGCCCGTTCCATGCGGCCAGTATGCGGCCAGCACGGCACAAAAGGCATACGATACTCATCACATGTTAAGCGAGTGCTGCTTACTGCGGATGCGTGCTAGACGCCTACGCGCTATGATTAGGATGCTGCAAAGGCGGCTATGCAACAAATCCGAACGTTTATTTTTGATAATAACCTCATCATCCCACACTAGACCAGTAGTATATCGACAAAGATCCAGCATGATTCTCCCTGAGGGTGCCGCGACCACCGACCAGGCGCATACCGCGCTTCTCCTTTTTTCCTTTCATTTTTCATTTTAAGCGACATCTACTTCACATCCGGAAACACGTCCGCCAAAAAATTCTTGCTAAACCGAGTTGTCTGCTCATACGCCTTGCTGAAGCCGCCGCGGCCGCCATAGTACGGATCCGCCACAATCTCGGGCCTGGCCGCGCCCCCCGTGCCCGCGCCCGCGTACTCGCCAAACAGCATCACCTTGGCCTTACTGTTGGGTTTCCGCGCCTTGTACGCCTGCAGGTCCGACAGGTTCTGGCGGTCCATGGCGAAAATGTAGTCGAACCGGTCAAAGTCGGCCTCGGCAATCTTGCGCGCGCGGTGGTGGTAGTCGGTGATGCCGTTGGCCGCGAGCGTCTCCATGGTGCGCTCGTCGGGCGAGTCGCCGGTATGGTAGCCGACTGGTTGTCAGTACTCTTCTTGAACCTGGTGATATAAGTTTGACCTACTCGTCCCGCACGAGTCGACTGTGCCGATGCGGCTCTTGTAGGGCTCGGCCTTGACCATGGCCTGGAAGACGCCCTCGGCCATGGTCGACCGGCAAATGTTGCCCATGCAGCAGAACAGGACGGAGATTGGTTCGGGCATGGTTGGGTGAGCTGGGCAGCGCGTCAGACGTCGGACGTCGGACGTCGGACGTCGGGACGAACGTGCGCGTCAGAGTGGCATAGACCAAGCGCGGGGCGATAAGATAAGACCCTATGATAACGATAACGATAAGAAGCACTGATAACAATAAGTCGACCCGGTCCGAGGGCAAGAGTCACCGGCGAGAGGATCCACATATAAACACACACGTGACATCTCAAGCTAACGGGAAAGTTGATTAAAATTCTACGAGTGTCGCCTCTTGTCGTCATCCTCATCATCTTATACCACCACCTCCATCACCACATCCATCACCACATCCATCACAGCTGCATCTCTCAACCAGCTACCACCAACACAAACAACACCTAGAAACTCAACAACAACAACAACAACAACAACAACACACCACACACCACACACCATGGGCAAGGTTCACGGTTCGCTGGCGCGCGCCGGCAAGGTCAAGTCGCAGACCCCCAAGGTCGAGCCCGAGGAGAAACCCAAAGTCCCCAAGGGCCGCGCGCACAAGCGTGACCAGTACACGCGCCGTTTTGTCAACGTGACGACCGCCCCCGGCGGCAAGCGCAAGGTGAGTAGCAGAGGTGAAGGTGGACAATGAAGCATTGCTAACCTTGACAAACCCAGATGAACGCCAACCCTGCGGCGGCATAAGGAACGAACTAGGATGCCGTATCTGTCTTCCTGTCCAACACGAGATTGGCACCTTTTCCTTTTCATTTCTTCTTGCACGATACCAACAACACGACGATAGAACCGACGGAGAACGGGGGGGCACTGGACCCGGGTGCTGGGCTGCACTGCCTTGCCTTGTGTTGCGCCAGCAGTCTAAAATAAAACAACTGCGGGTGGCATCGAACAAGGAAACGGCCGGCCAGCACGCGAACAAAGTACCTCGTTCTCGACGACTCATTTTTTGATCTTGTCTTTTTCTTGATTTGATCTCTTCTTTTGATAATTTTTCTCTTCACGGCTCACGGACACGGTGGCCAATATGGAATGGCAGTGGAGGATGAAGAGGACGGCGAAGCGGACAGCATAGCGGACATGCTCAGCGGGAACGCACACGCTTAGATTTATTTAATGATATTGCCATTTCAAATGCTGAATGCAGTGCCAAATGGGACGTCAGTGTTGGCGCTGAAGTGTCTCATTTCAGTCTCTTTACTTGCTGGCAGTTTCACAAGGACGAGCTTCTGCCTTTGCTGTAACAGAATTACATATTTGTACGGTGTGGTTGCAGTGGTCTTGTCGCCAACCGTTAGCCGCCGGGCTGTTATTGCTTAATTTGTACGACGGGTGGCTTTGCAGGCCGCATTGTGCACGAGGGAGATGAAAACTAAAGCAATGCGAGGCTTGCTGTTTGACATTGCTATTGCTTTTGCATTGCGATTACTGTTTTGATAATATACAGTGTATTTTAAACGCTCAATGGTATCCCCTGGCTGACAACCGGCAGTAAACGAGAGAAGAGAAGTGAAAAAGAAAAGACCGGCTCTATGCTGGTAGAAGAGAACGAAGTATAGAATATAACATGAAAGAAAGAAACAAAGAAAAGAAAGACGTAAAGAAAGAAACAAAGAAAAATTAACCGTAGAACCAGTACTGCGCCGCGTACGGCACGTTGCTGGTGCCGCTCTCCACGTCGGCGCACGACAGCGCCGAGCCGCCCGCCGTCACGACGCGGTACACGTACGTGATGCCCTTGGACAGGCCGTTGGCATTGGGCGACAGCAGCAGCCACGGCACGCTGCCCGTGCCCAGCGGGCCCGCATCGCTGTGGTACGTCGACATCGTCGCGTCCGTCTTGCTCATGCTGCCCAGCAGGCCGGCGGCAAACAGGTCAAAGGTCGGGATCCCGCTCGCGTCAAAGTAGTGGTGGCCCAGCACGGGTGCGGGCGGCACACCGGTGGTCCCCAAAATCGTGGCCACGTCCAGCGCCGGCGGGTTGACCGGAAAGGGATCCGAGGTGCTGGCGTCGAAGCTGTCGGCGCCGGCGGCCGTCGCGTTGGGCTTGGTCATGCTGGAGTCGACCAGGTTGAGCGGCAGGTCGGCCTGCCACAGGGCGTCGTCGGCAATGGAGTCAAACTGGTCTTGGGAAAGTCCAGCGATCCCACCCGGGTACACGGCGGTGACGTCGTAGAGCACGGCCAGGGCGCCCGTCGCCACGGCACTGGCGTTGGCGCTGGCGCACGTGTAGTTTTGCAGGCCGTGGCCGACGGCAATCTTGAGCAGCGTGGTGCCGGCGGGCGGGGCAGCAAGCTCGTGGCCGGAGCCGGACGCAGGCAAAGTGTAGACAACATACTGGACCGGCTTGGGTGGTGCCGTGCAGGCAGCGGCCGTGACGAGGGACAGCAGGCTGCCGAGGACAGTGAGGGAGGCGAGTGATTTTGCCATTTTGTGTGTGTGGATGAAAGATGACAACAAAAAAAAAGAGAGAGAGAAGAGGCGACAAGTATGGCAATATTATAAGCAAAAAGAGAGGCTGAATAGAATGTTAGAAAAAAAAAAGTCCGAGAATAGATCGTGGAAATGAGGGTTAAGCGCCGGCCGGGATCGAGGCCGACGTCCAAGACAACGCTGGGGCGGGAAGGGAAAGTGGATTGCATACATACGTATTATTGAGACCTACTCAGTAGAGTCGTAGGCGGGCAGATGGGGCGGAGGAAGTTTGAAGGAGCTGGTAAAAGGATGCAAGAACAGAAGAACCAGCTTCGGTGGCGGAGAAAAAAAAATTAAGGAGGAGATGAAAGACGAGATGAAAAAGAAGATGAATGGAATGGTGACCACGACAATGGAGAGAATACGAAGGGAACGGAGTGGTTTAATATAATGACGGGAGCCGGAGGAGCAGCGAAAGGAGGAGCAGGGTAGCAGAGGAGCAGAGTGGCCGAGGCGACGAGGCAAACAAAGCAAGGAGTGGCAGAGTGGCAGAGTGGCAGAGTGGCAGAGTAGCAGACAGAAGCTCACAAGCGCAGGATCGAGAAGCAATGACCAGGTATCATGAAAGAAGCCATGCGAACTGTCTGGGCAAAGTCGATAAAGGACGCCAAAAGAGAAATGTGATACAACCAAGGACAAAGGCAAATACGGAGTCGAAGGAATACGGAGAAATCTTGTTATGCAGGGAGAGGGAAAATTGAAGGAGACGCGAAGAAACAACGAGCAACGCAAGGTAGCAGTAGCAAGTACGACTTGACTGCGAACGGACGGATAAGACGACGTCCCAACGGCTCAAGATGGCCCTTGCGCGATACATGCAAGGGTTGAGGTGGATGAGGGTATTTTGCATTGCCCTATGCATACGGAGTATGGAGTACGGAGTACGGAGCTCTCTGTTTGTCGCTGATGCGGCAATCCTACGGAGTACTTTTTTATTTGCTTATTCTTGTTGGTCCGTCTTATCAGCAAGGATTGAGGGCCTGTACGGAGCACTCGTACTCGTAGATGACCCGAGATCAAATAACAAGCGTTACCAAGTAAGCCTCGACCAGTGTTTGGTAGAGTGTCGATCGCGGACCAGTGTGTACATCTGTCGATCTTAGCCGCGAGGGAACACGGAGTACTCGTACTTCGTAGACGGTGCCACATGCTTCTGTTTCTTATTTTCTCTTCTTTTTCTTCTTCTTTTATGTCTTCCTTTCCTCCAAGTCCATATCCCGTACTCTGTGAATATTTTCCCCTCCTCCAACCTTTCCAAGATACGAGTACTCCATAATCCCTCCGCCCTCTGATCTTCGGCCTGAAACCCTCTTACTTTACACAATTTCCTCATCCGCTCAATTTTCCATTTCTTTTTTTTTTCTTTTTTTCCCTCCCGCTCTCGTCCCCGTTTCAGGGTCCACTTGGCTAGTTTCCAACGCTCGGTCCAGAAACAAACGACGGACACCAACTCAAAAATACGGAGTAAAAGGCTGGACGTTGGAAGTCCGGATTTGAACAGAAAAGAGAGGCAAATGCATGATCATACTTAAGCGAGGTAATTCACGAGCACAAGAGTGCTGTCCGATGTTCGGACGATAGGCAGTAGCTTAAGCTTACATAACCAACACCCAAAAATCGGATGATGCCGCACTCAACCACGTTCTGTGTTACTCGAGATAGACGCTAGCAGGCCATGTTGCGATAGACGCTATTCTAGATCCACAATAAAGCGCCCGGGCCCACACCGTTCATCTTTATCCACTACGGAGGAGCCTAACGACAACCTGGCGACGCTCCTACGGAGTAGAGCTCCGCGGGTACGACATCGTTTATTATGCACGCATTTGCACTGCCTGCAAAGCACTCGTTCTCGTACTTCGTACTCCATTTTGCTTACGGTGCTGAAAAGCCACCCCCAAGCGCGTGACCGCCCACCACTGCGGCTACCCGATGGTCCCAGAGGATGGCCGTCTTACCTCTTGGCAGTCGGCTGGAAGCTTGCAGAAGAAGTGCATTTGCTCCGTAGAACAACTGAGAAGACCTCGAACGGGACAGGTACTCGTAATTCGTAATCTACGGAGTACTGTTAGACGCTCAGAATCTCAATCAAGTATTGGTGTGCATGTTTTACTTCAGCAGTCCACCTTGGCAATTACGGTGAGACAATATTGCGACAGTATGAGTACTCAGTACTCAGTACCTACTTAGTACTATTCCGTATGAAAATACTCGTACTCTTTGAGTAACTCGAAATATTGACCAATGCTATCTTTAGCCATGGCAAGCGCCGTGTAGTCAGCTAAAGTGCGTTGTAGGACAGCATGATGCAACCCAGGCGGATACATGCCAACGGGCATACTTTGTATGCAATAAGAACGGTTGAAAGGCGGTTGTCCTCGTATGGCATGCTCACCCAACGGACATTGAATCCTGCCTCAAGATGCGGTGAATCAATATTGATTGAATATTGACCACTGTTGGTGTTGGTGGTGGCGTCTGCAAGGAAGCAGCAGGTGCACGTGCACAACAGTCGCTGCACGTAACAAGTACAACAGCACTGCACGCGCTTATGCATGCATATTGCCCTTGCCTTTTCGAGCGAGTACGGAGTACTGAGTACTCAGTCCTCGCACACGCAACATGGAGCTCGGCTCGAGCGTCTGTCTCCTAGCACTGCAACGCTGCTCCGTACCGCGAGCACAGGGGTCTGGAGGCAAAATGCGTTCTTATCTACGAGTTCGCGTACTCGTACAAAGTTCACTGACACACTGGCGTGCGCCGACGTTGCGTTCATCCCAGCATCCCTACCGGCGTGAAACAGAAATGTTTCTGCCATCCCAAACGCAAGCAAACGCAAGAGAAGGGAACCGACCGCTTCTTGAAACATGCTTACTCGTAACCCGTCATTCATACGACGGCATCGTGACATGGCGCAGGGCTGTCGTCCGTGAGCGTGCCCCTCCCTCCACGACGAGCTCCACGAGCGTCTCAGCTAAAGCACATCAATGGCAACTCCCCCCCGTCAAAGCTCCCTCCCAGTCCATCCCCAGTCCCCATCTCCATTCAATAAGCATCGGGCTCGGATCACGCCGTGACATGTTGAAACAATTATTCTCCGTACTCTGCAAAGTGTCGAAACAAAGTGTCAAAAATGGAAAAGATAAGGCAGGGATCAATGCAGTCGGCGATCATGATGCGTCAAAAAGTCTATTGGGTGTTTGCTCGTGTGAATCAATAGTCTACTTTTGCGTCGTTACAGATGACAGCTGCGGTCGTTGGCCATCCAAGCATCCAAGCATCCCACCATGCAGCATTAAATCCATCTCGTGTTGTATCATTTACTCTTGGCTTCGTAATTCGTCCTCCGCCGCCCCCTTGCTTCATGTCTGTTTGACTCGAGCAATGCCGAGAATCATCGGTGTCGGTGCTTACATGGCCGCCGCCTACATCCCGCTCCGTGCCCTCTTGAGCTTGGGCGGCGAAATGGCCGGCAGCATGCTGGCCACATCCCACGTGCCCAGGCGCTTAAGCGTCCGCCGGGGTGTTGTTTCGCTCGTGGCCTGGCTGTAAGCGATTTGCGACGCTGCTGACTGGCTGGGCGATGAAGGTGATGGCCGTGCAGTCGCCTTCATCAGACGGGCCTCCTCTTGTGCAAACAGCAGTGCAATGTCTCGCTGGCTCTCGTCACTGTCGCTGTCGCTGTCAATGTCGTCGTTTCTGTCGTTGTTTCTGTCGTTGTTTTTGTCGTTGTTTTTGTCGTTGGCTCTGTCGTTGTTTTTGTCGTTGTTTCTGTCGTTGTTTTTGTCGTTGTTTTTGTCGTTGGCTCTGTCGTTGTTTTTGTCGTCATCTCCATCTCCATCCCCGTCGCCGTCCTTGGCCACGTCGTCATCCCCCGTCAGGTCAATCACCGTGACCGCCACCGGTGCCGATTGTCGTCGTCGCACTGCAGGCGACTCAACTGTGGCAATGGACAGCTCGCTGCACTGCGTGCTCGCATCGTCGTCGTCGTCCGTCTCCTGGATTTCGTACTTGTCGCGTATCTCGTGCTTGACTGGGAGCGGCAGCGACGACGAATGCGGCACGCTCGCGCCCGCCGACGAATGCGGCACGCTCGCGCCCGCCGACGAATGCGGCACGCTCGCGCCCGCCGACGACTGACTATGCACCGTCGCCGCCACCACCGTCGGCCCCGACGACTGGCTCGTGTCCGCATCCACGGCAATGCCGTACTGGTCGGCCTTTTTTAACTTGGCCACCCAGTGCGCCCGCTCGTCGTCGCCGACCTGGTCGTCCAGTGGGTAGTCGGCGCTATAGTCGTCGTCGTCGTCGTCGTCTGCTTTTGCTGCCTCTTCTGCCGCCTCTTCCTCGGCCCGTTCTGCACGCCGCGTCGACTCCGCCTCTGCCATGGCCTGCAGCGCCTCAAACGTCATGGCGTCGCGAAACGTGCGGTCAAAGTGGAACTTGACGACGCTGGGGAACCGCGGACTCCAAAACAGGCCGTAGCCCTGCCGGTGGAAGGAAAAACATCGAATGTCCACCACCGGCGGGTCGGCAAACAGCACCGTCGGCCCCCCCTTGGAGCCGTCCAGCCCGCCCTCAATCGTGCCAAGATCAAAGGGCATGCCGTCGTCCTCGTCCTCGGGCCAGGACACGCCGTCGCGGATCCGGTGCCGCCTCCGCCGCGCCGCCTTGGCATCAAACGGTACTTCGCGTGGCCGGCAGTGTGTGAGAAACGTCGTCATCTGTGCCGTCGACAGCGTCACAACGTTGGTGATGACAAACCGGCGCCGTGTGGGTGTCGACTCGGCCTGGTTGAGGCAGCCAATGAAAAAATGTGTCCACCGCAGCCGCGCCGGCAGCCGCTCCGCCGGGTACTCCATGGCCTTGGTGGCATCGTAGCGGGCGCCGACGACGGCAAAGTCGCCCACCTCGCCAAACGCACCAATGTACTCCTTTTTCAGCTTGATCATGCACGACCGCAGATGCGGCAACCGGAGATCGCCCGGTGCTGGAGGCTCGTCGGTCGCAAAAGTGAAATATGCGTCGTTCTCCGGCTTGACCACGAGCCCTTCCAGCCGCGCCGTGATGCACCGCGCAAAGGCCTCGCGCAGCTGCGCCGCGGCCGTCGGGCGACCAAAGTCAATCACTTCGCGCTGCACCAGCTCGGCGTGGCCCGCGCGGCAGTCCACCAGCTGCTCCAGCCGCCGGAACCGCTCGCCATGCCGCGTGCCCAGCAGCGACTCGTCGTCGATCCGCAGCGCGTCGTAGTACACAATCATGAGGTGTTCGTAGAGGGGGACTCTGCGTGGGTCAGCGGAAGTATGGTAAAGTCGGATGGAAGTATAACCTACTCCTCTCGTGTGTTGAACAGCATCGACCCGCTGCGGTTGACGTGCTTGCGCACGGCGTCAAAGTTGAGAATCTGGCCATCGCGCTCGTCGTACGCCAGCATCTCCCCCTCCAGGATGCACCCCGTCGTCAGCTTGCAGTCGGCCCGCCCGATCCGCAGCGACGCCCGGATCGCGTCGTGTAGCCGGAACCGGTCCCACGTGCTGTCCTTCCCGCTCTTGGAGAAGAGCTGTATGCATTCCCGCTCGCCCTTGCGCAGGTCCACGTGCACCTGCACATACTCGCCGTCCATCTTGCGCTCGCAGCTCACGCGCTGTGGGCCCACCATTTCGATGCAGTGCTGCACGCTGCGGCCCTTGAGCCACATCTGCCGCCCGACCTTGATGCCAATCGTCGGCTTCCACGATGTACAAACGGATGCAGTGTCGGTACCTGTAGCGGGAAGTGCGGCCATGGCGGCGTCGAGCTCGGAATGCACCTGCAGCGCCATCGGCAAGGCCGGGTGCAGCGCCTGCGCCACCGTGGTGTCCTCCAGCACGACCGGCCGGAAATCTTTGAGAATCAGCCGCGTCAGCCACTTGGCGCCGCACGCGTCCAGCCGCTGGTACAGCCTGCCGAGGGCCGCCTGCGTCGTCGACGACACTTGCTCCTTTACGCGGATCGACGGCGCGCTGAACCGGCAGCGTGCTGCCACCGCGTGGAGGATAGCGTCAATCTCTTCCACCGTCACGGGCTTCATGCTCGTCGGGTTCGGCGTCCGCTGCAAAATGCCCTCGACACAGTCGGCAAGATCCACCGCCTCGCCACGCTCGGTCGGGCGCTCCCACCGGCCCAGCTCAAACACGCGCGAGCGACCAAGACCCAGTGCCCGGATGATGATGCGCTGCAGACCGCGCGCCTGGAGAGCATACACTCGGTCGGGCCGGCGCTCGGGCAGCAGGGTAGACAGGAGGGCGACGGCGGGCTTGGCGTCGCCTTGCGAAGACGAGGAAGAGACAATCAGCTGGTCGATGGCCTGCCGATGCTTGGAGAACCACGCATACACGAGCTGGTCCACGACTCGGCGCTGGCTCCGTCGTGTCGCCGGCAGGTCCGACACTTGCTGAAGGAGGTCGCAGACATGACGGAATGGGAAAGGCATGGCGGGGAGGCGGATCAGATCGACGATGCACTCATCAACGATGCACTCTCCCATGGATGCACTCTTCAACGATGCAACTCTTCAGGCATCGATGCTGCCAGACTTGGTCCTTTAACCTGTAGGAAAACCCAACGAGTATGGTTAGATAAAGTCAAAGTCGCCTAGATGATAATAAAACCAAGCAGCCAAAACGGGTTAAAAGGCACATTGATGGTGGATCAAGGGCATGATACAAAGAAAAGACAAAGGATCAAAACGTCGCGATGGCGTTATCAGTGTCCGGAGTAGGCAACAGTGGGGCTATGCCCTAGAACAGCCTCGAAAGAAGGCTCGACGTCGGTGACACAGTACTCGTATTCACTCGACGCGTCAAATATAGAAAGCGGGACCCGACCACAACGCGAGACCACGTGAGACAATTCTAGGCAACTGTCAGTTATTGCCTGTTTGGGAAGTCGCACGACAGTCACTCAATTTTGGTCATGCAGATGTCGTCAAAAATACTAAGAGAGACGCAGCAAGAATATATACATGCTGCAATCCGACTTTTACAAGCTGTTATTAGGCAACGTTATCGGCCAGCAGTGTGCCATGGCACAACTGTGACAACATCAGCAAGCGCACGATACTCACGGTGCTAACAAACGCTCCCAAGTTAGCTTTTCATGGCACTTTTCATAATGTCAAAAGCTAGGGTATTTGTTGTGGGAATGCTTGGTTGTCGGGTACCCAACTGTAACAACGATTGCCGACGTTGGATGTGTTGCCCATGAAAACAGATCGTTAAGTTTGGATTGGAGAACATTTGTCAATCCGTTGCTGTAAGTAGAGAAGGAAAAGCTGATCCGTGAACAACTGCACTATAGTATCCTATGACTGGAAAGTCTGAGAGCTTTATCGTCGAAGAAAGGATATCCGGGCATCTAACAGTGACACATTTCGGCTCGTCGAGCAGTTCCGATGAACTGTTCTGCCTCTTATGTGTTTTGCAGCCATCACTATGGATAATCATTTACCGAACAATCAAGGTTAAGTCCGGCCGCTGTCAGTGATACGATTTCTGGAGAAAACAATCATCAACAACGCCAGCATGATCAGGCCCCGTGAGATTCAAAAGCTTGGTTCGTAAGATCGACAATGACAGCAAGATCTAACGGAAGCCAATCTATAACCTGCTGCGGCAAGTATCATAGCCTCCAGATGCACCAGGTGAGCCCAGTAAGATCGACACGTCTACACGTTCTCGCTGATCATTTCGTCGAGGATCTAAGAAGATCATGGCTTGCAGCTGGAACGGACAACCTGTTTTGGGGAGAAGTTGGCCAGTCGATCGTTCTGAAATATACAGTTGCTCGCAGAAGCCCTTACCATGGAAGCTACCCCAGACCGATCGCGGATGTGTATGATGATCCTTTTTGTGGCAAGTGTCGTGACTAAACATCCCACGCCAAAACCTTATTTCCCCCCCCCCAACAAAGCGAGCGACCAGGTAACAGAAACACTACACCAGTAATGCGCTGGCTTTGCCCTATCGGTGCGATATGAAATGTAGTGCAACAATTTCCAGCTACTCGTACTACTCGTAGCTCATCCATCCGAATGCTACCTCAAGCTCTCAGTTCCATTGCTGTCTCTTCCTTCGAGACTGGGATTTCGGCAGTGGAACAGGATTCTGTGGCACAAAGAAGTATGCAAATACTCATGCAATCTGTACCGGATAATGCGGTGCTCGGGATTCCACTGCCTAGTGTAATGTTCCTGTGCAAGGTGTTCTGAACCTTATCGAGGGCTCAAACGATCTATAGTGCTGCTTACGGAGTACTCGTACATGACCTACTCAGTACGTACGAGTAAGGCACGCCCGCGACGCTGTAATGTCTGCTCATTGTAATCATCATTATCTCATCAAGAACCATCACATCGACAGCGTAATTCCCCGACCACGGAAAGAACTGCAGGACGCTATGACCAACTTGTGTTTGTGTCCGGCCGGACATGCAGCCGGAGACAGCGCAGATAGGGGAATTGGCTGGGCTCTTGGACCTAGCGCCGCAGGTGCACATGCACCCAGCAGGGCATGAGTGGTCGTACGAGCATGCCCGATACGGCGTAGCAAGGGTTGACTCGGAAATGCGCAGTGCAGCAGGGTCAGGGTGGCATACTACGAGTACGAGTACACCGTATGCATTCGTACGGCGCACGCCATCGGCACAGAGAAAACGATAAGAAGAGCAAAAGCGTTGAACCGGGATACGAGTCCTAAGCTGTGGGGGATCGAGCTCGAAATCCGGGGAGGGGAAAGACAAGAAAGCAGGAGTGGAAAAAAAGAAGGCGGAGAAAAGTGGAAGAAATTAAAAGGACGGTACTACGAAGAACGGTTCATGCCTGATCTGTGAGACATTACTGCGGAGTACAGGGTACTCCGTACGTTGAGAGCTTTGCTTTTCCACCTGTGAGCTATTGCTTGTCATACTTTCGATTGCGATTTACTTGCGTTGAGTTGTCGGTTTATAGACGTCACACAAGATGACTCGGGAGATGAATGTGCATGTTTGCCCTCCCTGCCATTGGTCGTCGTCTTTGATCACGATACGGAGTACGAGTACTCCGTACTCGTACCAATGCAGCTGGTCTGGCACAAATACGGACAAACGAATTCGGTGTAGTGCCATTGGGCAGGGCCCGGCCGTCTTCGAAGCTCTCCACTTGGTTGTTCTCATCCTGGATCGGAGACTGTGAGATAGCGCAGCGCGGGGAAGCACGAGTAAAAGGTGGAGTAGTGTCCAGGAAAGACATTCGGCGTTGGCATGTGCACGCTTCCCGCCGTGCTTGTTCAGACTGCATTCTTGCTGTGACGCATGCAATTCTAGTACGAGTACTCGTAGAACTTGGGCCAAAGGAGAGACCACCCTGCGCCGGATTTCACTAGTCTTGCTTGGTACATGTGTTGAGTGACGAAGACCACAGCATCTCTTGCCATTGCGTCTTTGTTCTACTCGTGCGACAGAAGCTGGGGAACTTGTCAGGCCCATGTGCGCCGTCGCAGCAGACCCATAAGTTTAAATTACAGCGTATGTGAAGGGATAAACAAGCATTATTATGAAACAGCTGCTAGGATAGTGGCGTGCTGAGATTATCCTTTTACCAGGTGGACTGCCGCCGCAGTGAGTATCAATGTTTGCTATCACATCGGTGATTGTTTATCAGGTAGTCAGTTACGAGTATTTCACAAAAGGCACTCACTTTCGTCTCAGCAGCTTCTGACATCACATGTAAAGACAGGGGCTACGAGTATGATAATGCGTTGCCGACAGATGAGGGGAAGCGGGCAGGGGGGTGTACGAGCGAGTACGAGTAGCTACGAGTACGTTGGGGAGAGAGCTTCGAGGGTATGCTTTGTGGGGAGAAGAGAGGGTTCAGGCTATGAAAAAAGGGAAAGCGCAGGAAAAAAAAAGAAAAGAAGAAAGCGGAGAAAAGAAAAAGAAAAACAAGAATGACAGAAGACACAAACTTCGCCGAAAAGAAGTAAAAAGAGGGAAAAGACCCGAAGCATACGATAGATGATAAAAAAGGATTCAGCAATACGAGAACACGGAAACGAAAAAAAATATCTTATTAAGACCAAAACATTAGCTGGGGTTTCTGGTACTTTGTTTCTTTGTTTGCGTCTTTCCCCGTGCTGGAGAAGTACATCAACGGCATTGGCACCAGTCCGATGTGATCATTGCTGCGTCAAATGCCAATATACGGTGCGTACTCGTAGTCGTACTAGAATTCACACAAAGTATGAAAAACAAGTATGGAAATCTACTACAAAGTGATAGAAATGTACGAGTACCCGTAGGAAAAAAATTGCAGCGTCACATACGAATACGCAGGAAAACTCAGCACGCAGTACTCGTATCGCAAGCGAAAGAGGGGAAGGATCGAGAAGAAAAAAAGAGAGAAACAGGCCAATACGACGCCGATCGCTTCGGACCAACTGGCCGGTCACTGACGGAACACCCAAATCAGCTATGCGTCCGAGTAGAACAGGGTTTGTCTCTGCATGTATGGACCCATGGCGGTCCTTTCCGCGGACACTTCTTTTTTATCGCTCACTGCTGGATTGGTTGCTGGCTTGGTCTACGGAGTACCTCCGCATCCCGTCCGCAACAAGCCCCGTAGTTCCTACTCGTAGTACGAGTAGCTCCTAGCTCCTAGCACAAAGTACGACGTACCCAGTACTAATACAACATCACTTACACGCCATAGGCCCCCCGCCCACGCTTCCGTCTTGTCTTTATATCTACCTCGCCCGCCCTTCTTTCTCTGTCCCCGGATTTCTCCCCGATTCTCGTCTCTCTTCTCCCGTCTTTTTAGCATTGGCCCAGTATTAATTTCTTTCTCTGTCCTACTCTCGCAGCCTCTTCGCAACTTCTCGTCTCTCATCTCTAATCACCAATCCACATCCACTCCCACCACAATGAGATTCTCTCCCCTCGTCGTCGCCCTGGCGGGCCTCACCGGCCTGGCCTCTGCCTATGACAGCCTCATTGTCCAAAACTACAACAACGACGACAACCTCATCCTCAAGTACGCCACCGAGATCCCCGTCTGCGCCAATCTCTGCATCTTCCAGGCCGCCGTCGCCGTCGGCTGCGAGACCAGCAACTACCACTGCCAGTGCTCCCTCAAGCGCCTGCAGCTCTTCTCCCTGACCGAGAACTGCCTGGCCAAGTCGTGCAACCGCGACCAGATCCGCCGCGCCCACAGCCTCACCGACTACATCTGCAACGCCGTCGCCGATGGCGTGCCCAACCCCAACTTCAACCCGCCGCCGCTGCCCCCGCCGCCCTCGCCCGCGTTCCCGCCCGCCCCCGCCGCTGCTGATGAGGCCGCCGCCAACTTCCCGCCCGCCCTGACCGATGCCCCCATTATGCGCCGTGACCTGCCTGCTGCCGGCGCTGCCGCTCCTGCTCCGCTGGAGAGACGTGCGTCGTTTGTGGCCTCGTCGATCCCCAGCAGTGCGATCCCGACGGCCACAGAGGCACCGACGGCCGTGGCCACGGCCGGTGCGTCGATGCAAAAGGCATCGGCCGTTCTGGCCGGTGTCGGTGCTGCCGCTGCCGCCGCCTTGCTGCTGTAAGCAAGCATGTCGGACCCCTCCTTTCCCACCCCCTTGCTTTCCACATCCATCACCTCTATCGACGAAGGAACCCTGCCACATAAGGCCGGCCACCTACCTTAATTCTCTTCTTTTTTCTTTGCATTTATACGGTTAATTGGTTGCCTGGTTTTACTTTTTTGTTTTGCTTTTTTATTTTTATACGACGACTAGCGCTGGGACACACTCTTTTATACCCATAGACACTCCTTTTAGAGGTGGATGTCGGCGAGGGGGGGGCGAAGAATGGAACAAGTTCAGTACAGTACAAATGAAACAACAAAATGATAATTGATCACACACACATGACAACAAAGAAAGGCAACACGTGATAAGGCGACTATAAACCAAGCGCGAAAGCCTTGCCAGTCGTACTTTCCCTTTTGGCCATCACTCCCACTCCTTGCCTGACCCGTTGGCTCTGGCAACCTTGATGTCGAGTGTGTTCATCTTCAGCGTGTAGTCGTCAATCGTGACGGGCCCTTTGTCGATCGTGGCCACGACCTCGTACGTGCGCTCGCTATTTGCCACCTTTATGCGCAGCCGGTTCGTCATCGACATGACCTCAGGAAGCTCGGTTTGCACCATGTACCAGCTTATCGGCACCATGCCGTGGCTGCGCATCGACAGTGCAAGTAGAAATTGGTCCTGGACCGTGCTGCGGTCGATCACCAAGCACCGCGGACTACGCGACCGGAAGTCAACGAGCACGTTGAATGTCAAACTGTCCACGTCTCTGTGGCCGGGGCCGATGGCATTGAGGGATTTGCACGACAAAACAACAACATCCGACTCTGATTCAGGCGCGCAGAAAATGCGCAGGCGCTCGTCAAATTGCTGATGCGAAAGGTGGCCGAATGCAATGCCGCGATCGTCCAGGGGTGGGATGTATACGCCGCGCAACAATCGCGGGTGGTAGAAGATGCGCAGTGGGTGTTGTGGTGAGTACTTGTGCACCTCTGGCGCAGGGGAGGGCCGAACAGGCGCCACAGGCGGCCCGCGGAAATCAGCATGCGGATCAGACGTCCCGGGCGATACGGGAGACGGCAGCAGACCCGAAGATGGGTGGTATGGTGCCGCCGCATTCTTGTTATGTGGATCAGGCGTCCCGGGAGAAACAGGCGACGGAAGCAGATTCGAAGATGGGTGGTATGACGCCGCCGCATTCTTGCTCCGCGGATCAGGCGTCTCGGGCGAGACAGGCGACGGCAGCAAGCCCGAAGATGGGCTGTACTTTGCCACCGCGTCCTGATTCCACCGATGCCCAACCTGGTGTGCGCCTCCTGCTGCTCCTGTTGTCATGGACGACTGGCCAGAGTAGGCGTCCTGCGGGACTACCAGTGTAGGACCACCACGCACTGCCACCGATGTTTGTGGCGAATGGGAGCTCGCGATAGATTTCCGATCAGCCAACATTGAGCGTTTTCCAACCCCGTTGGGCTGCAGTGTGATGTAAAAGGTGAAGCTTTCAGTGGTCTTGAAAAAGTTCTGCAACTTGTCCCGCGGCAGGACCTCGAGTGGCTGATTGCCTTCGCGAATCAGCTGGCCGGGCCCTGTGAATCTGAGACTGATGCCTATCTCCACAGTCTCATGTGTCTTCTTGGCCTTGTGCAGCCGCGCAGATCGCTTCTTGCCAATGGCCAGGACGTAGCGATAAGGCGGCCGCGGAGACGTATCGGACGCCTTGTGGATAGCGGACGCCGAGGACGTATCTCTCGATAGTGAGGATGACGTCGTGGACATGCTGAGATTGGCGTGCGACTCGTCAGCGAAGCCCGTATTGCGGCCATTTCCAGCACGTCCCACGTCACTGGAGCTCGAGGGGTGATAGTGGAGGCTGGGCACGGTCCCAGCTTTTGGGTGCGACTGCAGCACATCGGCACTTTGCTCGTCGGACAAGCTGTGCTGGCTCACGTTGTCGAGACCGTGCAGCGGAATCAGTACGAGGTAAGTCGTCACGCGCAAGCCGCGGTTGGTGATGACCATCTCAGAGTCATCATTGTGGAACTGCTCGAGGTCGTAGCAGGCCTGGTACTGGCGCGGTGATGATGCCAGCAGCGGCATGCCTGGCGTAGCGGGAGGAGCACCATAGTTCACATCTGGCTGCGGCATCCAGCCAAAAATGGTGAAGTCGGTGGTGGTCTTCAGAATCTCGTCCTGCAAGCGCTCAAAAGAGCGCTGACCCTCGCCATAGATGAGTGGCATGTTGACGTCAAACAGACCCAGCAGGCAGTAGGCAGCATCTTCAACCTTGGTGGTCACTCGGCTCGAGGCCCAGGCCATACGCTGGGCAATCGAGTAGTAGCTGAGGTCGACATCTCCATTGATGGCTTCCTCGGGGATGCGCGTGATGTGTGAGACGAGCCGACACATCTGCGACCTAGTGCCGATAAACGACCACGTTGTATCGTAAAACTCAACGTAACTAGGCGCTAGCAGCTCCTGCAGCGTCCAGCCACGGGTAAACCAGGCACACTTTTCAATGTTCTGAGTGTCGGCCCGGGACAAGACCCCCCCCGACAGGTCGTCGGCATCGGCCGGCGCACCCGGAACTTGTAGTTGTTGTTGTGGCGTCCTGGTAAAGTCCGCGAGATAGACAAAGCAGACCTGTGCTAGCTGGTACCAGCGAAACATGCTGTTGATAGCCTCAGTCAATTCCGTACTGCTGGTTTTGTCAATGCAACAGGTGTCGACCCAGACCCAATCCAGACCACGATCCCGTGCCAGGCGACAAGTGTATCTGATCTTGTCAAAGCCCGACTTCTCGGACTGGTACGGCGAGATCATGTCCTGAAGCGAGACCTCCTGCTTGTTGACCCATGTGTGCGACAAGATGGCATATTCCGGGAGGCATGACTCGTCGGGAAAATCCTGGTACTTGAGCGATCTAGCGTCGAGGAGCCTCATGATGTTGGATCGGGTCGTTCAAGTCGTGGCCGTGAGGGTGTAGCAACCAACGACCGAGATGATCCTCTTCACCACCGGCGGCTCTGAATCCTCCTCCTCCCCTTTTCCCCTCGCTGACCCCCCCTGTTCCCCCTCCTCGTCAGCACCGGCGCTTGGCCAATCACCACGACCAAGTAGCCGCCCGAAAGAGACATCTCAGACGCCACATGGAACGGATTATGATTGTGCCCGCTGCACATATCAAAAATCAAGCCCGCGGCGTACATATTTGAAATCAAAACAGTAATAAATAAATGCATAACAGGCCAACAACGCCTGTCCTGCGAAAATCAAACAGCAAACATGTTGCACAGCGTAAGCAGATCTGACGTACAGCAAAAGCAACTGAAAACTTGGTGCGCAGCAAAAGCAACTGAAATAATGATGCACAGCGAAAACAACAGCAAACATGATGCACAGCAAAAGCATATATTCAAATCTAATAACAATGTGCCGAATGGTATGCCGGAGGATGTGCCGGACAGTGCAGCAGTATAAAGAAAAAAACGACAGTAGAGAAAAGAAACAAAGGAACGGTAGGGTATCATGGTTATGCATGAAGAAAAAACTCATAGCAGGTCGCAGCAACAGACAAAGGAAGAAACGAACAAAGGGCCTCGAGCCCCGAGCCCCGAGCCCAGGGCCGGGCCGGGCCTAGCTTAGCTGTACCACGACGCTTTCTTGCCGGCATCGAGACTGAACAGGATCCGGCACCGCTTCGTCTGGCACACCTTGCTGCGGCCAAGGTTCTTGAACTTGGGACCTTGCGGTCCCGTAATGTAGTGGTACTGCCCAAACAGCCGCCACTGCCGCGGGTCGCCCAGCTCGTACGTCTCGTCACCCCAGGGGTTGCGGAAGTGGAACCACGACGTCGACGCGTTGACGTTCTTAGACGCCGCCACCAGCGACGACGGCGGCGTCGAGCCGGGCCGTTTCCGGCCCACGAGGCCATCGCCCTCACTGTCAGCCGACGTAATATGGGCGTCCTCGACGGCCCCGCCGCCATGCTTGTCGTGCTTGTAGTCGTAAAAGTACGCCAGGTTGTTCTTGGCCGGATCCCAGAGCGGGCCGCGGTCCGTCTCGTCGCGCAGCATCTTGAACGGCAGCACGTACGGGTGCGTGCCCGGCAGCGCATACATGGCGTGACTGCCGACGGCCGAGTAAATCACGGGGCGCTCCACAATCTCGCCCGTCGACGACGTCGCATTCATCTTCTCCAGCGCGCTCCATGCGTACGCCTGGCCGCCTGCGTGCTCGCTCAGGAACAGGGCCCGCGGCACGCCGTTCTCAAAGCGCGTCATGCTGTGCTCCCAGTCGCCCACGTGGTTGCCGTATCGCACCTTGAGCACCGTCTGGCCCAGGTTGTAGCTGTAGAAAAAGAACCAAAATGCGTCCAGAATGCCGGAGCCCTTGTCGACGAGCACGAGAATGGCCGGTGCCTTGGAGTAGCCGCCTGCGTCGGGCTTGTATCCGTGAACGGAGAACGGCTCACCTTCGACCGTCACACCTTCACTGTCCGCGCCATTGCTCATAACGATCTGGTGGGTGGCTGCCTTGCGCAGGTTGCGGATGCGCACATCCTCAGGGCCCGTGGCACGCGCCTTGAGTTCTGGCATGCCAGAGCCCCACATGCGGTTCGGCAATTTACGCGGGTCCGAGATGCGATTCAGCGGGTGGTCCCGGTCAACACTGGGCCACGTCGTGTCATCGTTGAAGTCCTGTGGCGGCTGCTCGTAGTCGTGGCCGTTCTTGGCATCAGTGTCGCCGCCGCTATTCTGGCCCTCATTGCCATGGGTGAGGCTATCATTGGTATACGGCACAGGGACGCCCTCGTGACTGTGCAGCCACTCGGGCCGCGTCTCGACGTCAACGTCGCTGGTCAGATAGAGAGGCGTGGAGATGTTGTTGAGCCGGCGGTACAAGTTGTCCAGATTCAAAGGGTCGTTCTCGGGCTGCACAAGTGCCTCACCCTCAGTGTAGGGAATCATGTGCTTGATGTGCTCCTCAATATGCGAGGGCCAAAAGTTCTCACCCGAGTACAGGTGGACGAGCGGCGCATAGTCGAGCACATAGCTGGGGATATCGCGGTGTGCGGGCGGTGCTCCGTGCCCGCGCTTGGCGTTGGCACCGACATCAGCTGCGTCGTCGTCCGGCGCATCCGGCGTCGACTCCGGCGTCGACTCCGGAACCGCAATCTCCCAGCTCTCCTCGCCAAGCGACTCGCGCGACAGCCAGGTGTAATCAGAGTAGTCCTCCGCAGTCACAGCGCGCAGCTCCAGGCCACGCCGCAACTCGTCGCCGCTGTGGCCGTGGCTGTTGTTGCCCCGGGGGACAACCGGGTCGTCCCAGCGCAGGTGATGGAACCCGCACAGACTCAGCCAGCGGCAGGCTTGGCGGTCGGCCCAGTACGGACTCGAGTCGATCCAGTCCTTGTCACGCTTCTTCTCGTCGCGGGTGGGCGGTGTTGGGTTGAGCATCGCGGGCACCAACCAGAGGACGAGGACGACGACATTGAACAAGATGCCTGCCCAGACAAACTGGCGGAAGTGGTACCGTTTCGACAGACGGTTAAAGTAGGCCGACGTTCGACGCATCAGCGACGGCCTCGGGGGCACGCCCATCTCGGTGGGCGGCGCAATGTCTGCCATGTGCAGCGGATGGGTGGAGTTGGGAGTTGGTGGTGGTATTGGTTGAAGTCGACGACGTCACCGGCACCGGGCGGGAACGGTAAAGCGACAAGTACGAGGTGCAATACTTGGCGGATGCATAGGCTGTGTCTAGACAGTAGGTGGTCAGAAAAAAATGACGGGATAAGAAGATGGAAGGGTCCGCTGTCAACAGCGATCAAAAGTCAAGAGTCGAGGTAGGATGTTGTGTTAGTTTTTTGGGGTTGATCAGAGAAAGAAGGGGATTAAGGGGACAGCGAGCATGCAGGAGAACGGGGATCAACTGCCAGCGCCGTGTTCGCTGGAGTGGGGACTCGTCCCGAGCAAGAACGAAAGCGTCAAGGCGCGGAAGGAGCGAGCAGGGCGGCACTTGGTTGGCCGTATCCGGTGACGCAGATCGGTACAGGTACCTGCGCAGCTGCTGACATGGCTACGGTTTCACAAGTAGAGCTACGTGGCTCACGGAGTAAGCTTACTCGTACTCACAGACCCACTTATAGGCCGTCGGGTTGTACGGAGTAAATAACGGGAAATGGACTAAATACACGTAAAGTCGGCAGCAGGGGTGACTAATGCAGCATAATTGCAGCGGGCTCGCTCCCAGCCACTCGGCCAGCGAACAAAGCAGTGCCGCGAACAGGCCCACGCGCCACGCCAAAAATGACACAGGGCTGCGTCGAGCCGCGGTTCCGAGACACATGGGGAGATGGTTTTTCGCATCCTGGAGCGTCCACACTCGCTGTCACTGGCTGCAACTGGCGGTGTATCGGTGGTGTCAGGTGTCAGTGCACAGGCGACAGTTTTCATCCCATACTCCGTACGATCTGACACGGGCTGAGAACAGGGATTTGCGTTCATTATGTCATGGAGCAGGTGGTTGCAGAAGCGTGGCCCTTTTCATGTACGAGCACTCCGTTTCTTGGCGTCATGGTGATGTGTCGGAAAACTAAGGCACAGTATCGACTTGCTGCAGTGGACGCAGGCGGTCTACTCGTAGAATTTCTCTGACTGACATCATGGTCAAAACTTCTACGGAGTACTCGTACTCAGTTTGATAGCGTCATAGTTGTGATCGTTTTCTATTCCGTATTTCCGTCATCGTATCGTACAGTATGTTACATAGCTCTGAGCTAGCTTGAGCTGTTTATCCATCCTCCGGCCTGGCTCGTTTACGTACTGGCGACACGCCTTCTGTGCTGTCTTGGTGTCCGTCGTCCGTGTTCGGCACTGCAGGTCGCTTGGCCCTGTCGGCCTGTTGCTGCCGTGTCCTCTCCGCAGACACTGCTTCCTCCGCTGTCTCCTCGTCGGCCACCCCGGCCACCCCCTCGGCATCCCGAACCGTGCTCTCTTTGGCATCGACGGCCAAAACCGTAACCACGTCGCCCTCGTTGCGCCGGTGCTTCAGGGCCATCAGCGACTCCAAAAAAGCCCCTTGCTTTTGCCGCTGGGCCGTCGCGCCGTTGGCGACGGGGATCACAAAACCGAGGCGCTTGCGGGCCCGCTTCATGGTCTCGGCGCGTGCTGTGGCGCTGTAGTCGCGCAGCTCGATCGGCGAACACGCAATACGGGCCGATGCCGCGCCAACAAGCTCGCCTTGGCTCTCGCTTTTGTTGTTGTTGTTGTTGTCGGCAAAGAGCATCTCGGTGCCAATGGTGTCGGCCCAGGTGCCGCGAAAGAGCATGCCGCGGTACGCGATAATGGGCTCGCCGTGCAGCTCCAGGATCTGGATCTCGGCCGGCTCGTCGTCGGCGACGCCATTGTCATGGTGATTCTTGCTCTCGGCCATTGTGGCGGCGGTGGCGACGGCGTCGCCCTGCTCGAGGTTGATTGGGTTCAGCCACGACCGAAACCCGCCGCGCGTGTTGTGGACGACGACGTCGGCATCGCGGTGGACAAACTCGGGGATCGACAAGTCGAGGGTGATTAGGTGCGTCTAGCTATCAGTAGTGTCCAAAAAGATAGCATAGATAGACTTCTCACCTCAGTCTCTGTCGTCGAGTACTCGTATTCCCACTCGTCGTCATCGCCGGCAGGCGCGTGAGCTGCAGCAGTTTCGACATGCTGCGACGCCGGCGCGTCAGCCATCGGAAACGCGGTGTAGAGTTTGGAGAGGCGGCCGCAAAAGACGACGCATCGAGGCGCAATCACGACGGACTCTGAAATGCGAAATGACGTTGCTGAAGCTTGAACAAAAGTGGGCGGACAAGACTGGCAGAATGCGTTGCCAGTAAACACTTGCCATTAACAGGTGGGGTACGCCCTGTGTTAGAGCGGTATCGGCTAGTGTTAGTCGGCATTAAGTGCAGTAAAAACTAAGAGCAAAGATTGCCAGTATCACGGCCTCAACTGAGTCACTCGTTGTTTATACGGTTGCGCCGACGAGCTTCTTAGACGTGCCAGACTGTTCCTGGCTGAACAACAGTTGACTGTGTCCCTTTGTCTTTCCCAGCCAACATGCCTACCGTCCACCTCCTCGACTACGTCGCCGGCAACGTCCGCAGCCTTGTCAACGCCATTGAAAAGGTCGGCTACGAGGTCGCCTGGATCACGTCGCCCGACCAGGTCCCCAACGCCGAGCGGCTCATCCTGCCCGGCGTCGGCCACTTTGGCCACTGCCTGTCGCAGCTCGCCGCCGCCGGCTACCTGCCCGCCATCCGCAAACATATTGACGACGGCAAGCCGTTTATGGGAATCTGCGTCGGCCTGCAGGCCCTGTTCAAGGGCTCCAGCGAGGACCCAAACTGCCCCGGCCTCGCCGTCATTGACGGCGCCCTCGACCGCTTCGACGACGCCCAGAAAGCCGTACCCCACATTGGCTGGAACGACGCAACGACCCAGACGGCCGCCACGACGCCGACGCCGACGTCTTTCTACGGCCTGCGCCCGGCATCCAAATACTACTATGTCCACTCGTACAAGTACCCCTACACACCTGGCGAGCTCGAGGCCCAAGGCTGGTCGGTCGCCACGGGCACCTACGGCGGCGAGACGTTTGTCGGCGCCGTCGCGCGCGGCAACGTGCTGGCTACGCAGTTCCACCCGGAGAAGAGCGGCGTCGCCGGCCTGCGCGTGATCCAGGCGTTTCTCAACGGCACCGGCGCCGCCACGCTCGGCCAGCCTGCTCCCGCTCTGGCCGCCGCCGAGACAACCAACACTGCCACCCCCGGCCTCACGCGCCGTGTCATTGCGTGCCTCGACGTCCGCACCAACGATGCCGGCGACCTGGTCGTCACCAAGGGCGACCAGTACGACGTGCGCGAAAAGACGGATGGCCGCGGCGTCCGCAACCTCGGCAAGCCCGTCGAGCTGGCCGAGCGCTACTATGCGCAGGGCGCTGACGAGGTCACCTTTTTGAACATTACGTCGTTTCGCGACTGTCCGCTGGCCGACGTGCCCATGCTCGAGATTTTGCGGCTCACGTCCAAGACGGTTTTTGTGCCCCTCACCATTGGCGGCGGCATCCGCGACACCGTCGACACGGACGGCTCCCGGGTCTCGGCTCTGGAGATTGCCAAAATGTACTTCAAGTCGGGCGCCGACAAGGTGTCCATTGGCTCCGATGCCGTGACGGCCGCCGAGGAGTACTATGCTGCGGGCAAAAAACTGTCGGGCAAGACGGCCATTGAGCAGATTGCCGGCGCCTACGGCAACCAGGCCGTCGTCGTCAGCGTGGACCCGAAGCGCGTCTACGTCAAGGCGCCCACCGACACGACGCACCACACCATCCCGACAAAGGTGCCCGGCCCGGCCGGCGAGACGTACTGCTGGTACGCGTGCACCATCAAGGGCGGCCGCGAGACGCGCGACCTCGACGTCGTGCAGCTGGCACAGGCCGTCGAGGCCATGGGCACGGGCGAGATCCTGCTCAACTGCATCGACAAGGACGGCACCAACAGCGGCTACGACCTGGAGCTCATCGCGCAGGTCAAGTCGGCCGTGCACATCCCCGTCATTGCGTCGAGCGGTGCCGGCCGGCCAGAGCACTTTGCCGAGGTGTTCCGCGAGACGACCACGGACGCAGCCTTGGGCGCAGGCATCTTCCACCGCGGCGAGTACACCGTGACCGAGGTCAAGGACTACCTGGCCGGCCAAGGGCTGGTTGTACGGCAATTCGATGGAGAGTTGTAGTAAATAAATCAAAAGAAAAGTAAACAAGACAGGCAGTCAACATATATAGATTTGCATTCAAGATTCAGTCTAAATAACAATACATATAATCAGTGTTGAAAAGAGCTGCAAGTAGGCGCGCAATTCGAATACATTTTGGAATCAAACACTTTGGACAGAACAAATTGTAGCGACGCAGAAAGGGAGGGGAAGAAGAAAACCAAGCCAAACTGAAAGAGAAAAGAGGTAGAAGAGAAAACAGGAAAGAGGAAAGAAACAACATCAACAGTCGTCTACAACTCCATGCCCATAAACACCCACTCTTGGCTGGTGACGTCCACGCCCTCGCCGCCGGTCCAGGCATCCAGCGTGGTCAGCGAGAAGCCGGCCCACTGCAGACCCTTCATCAGCGACGCAGCGTCTTCGAGCATAGGCAGGGCGCGGCGCTCGATGCACACGACGAGGTGTGCACAGCCGAGCGCCGACTCGGCCAGCTCAATCAGGGCCATGAGCGACTTTTTGAGGTCGCTGTTGTTGACGAGCATGGCGGCGTCGAAAAAGGCAAAGAGCGAGCGCTCGCTGCCCGTGACGTCGTCGCTCAGGAAGCCGCGAAAGCTGGCGCCGCCGGCAAAGTCCCAGAGCTCGAGCCACGCCGTCGGCGCCGCATAGGTAAAAAGAGGCTCGGCCATGGAGGAAGCGGACGAGACGGCGGACCGCTCGCTGCTGACCGAGGCGCGGCGGAACAAAAAGTTATTGTTGTTGCTGTTGCTGTTGTCCCTCGCGCCCTCGTCGGGCGGCGTGAGCATGCCCTTGTCGGCGAAGCCGCTGTAGCCATGCTTGCCCGCGTCGGCAGGCATGGCTGAAACACCGTTCAGGAGGGAGACATGCGTGGCCGCGTTCCTCTCACCAAGAAACACAGTCTTCATGGTCTCGCAAAAGAGTCTCTCACACTCTTCCCTGATGCGCGATGCTGCCCCCCCTCGGCGGGCGCCATTGCCGTAGGTGTTGCTCTTGTGCTTGGGCAGAACAACCACCTCGTTGTTGGCGGAAACGGCGGCGAGGGGGGGGCTTGATGGTGGTGATGGTACTCCCGACGAAGGGACCTCAGGAATACCACTCTGCCCCTGGGGGTGTTAGTCGCGTGTGCTCGTATTATACATCAAAGATCAGAGATAAGAATTCAACATACCTGTAAGAGTGGTAGTGCAGTAGTGGAAGCCCTGGACGAGGGCAGCAGTGTTGTCGACGAGGTAGCAGCTGGCCATCACATTGGCGGCGGTCTGGCGCGGCGCGTAGCTGCTACCCCGGCTACTACTGATATTACTTAAACTGGATTGTTTTGTTGAAGCCATTGCTGTTATCTTCGGGTTGTTGCTAGAGAGGAGGTTTGACTCGGCGAAGGGAAGGGGTCGAGGGCTTGGAACGGCGGAAAATTGGTTGCGATAAGACGAAAGAGGCCAAACAGTAGTTGTGGCGGATTGATCGAGTTGATTGAGTTGATTGGTGTGCGTGCTGATAGCGTGCGTGTTAGATTGAGTGCGAGTAGGTGCGTTTTGCAGATGCAATTGTGTCTGAATTGGATGACGGATGGTGGTGGTGATGTCTGCTTTTATCTACGAGCGGAGAGGAGGAGAAACGAGTAGAAACTGCCATTTTGCCTCCCTTGGCCACATTTGGCGAATCAGACTCTGAGTGTGTACGCTAGCCTGTTTCGGTGGGTTTACTCCTCTTTCGCTGCTTGCAGCTGGTTCAATTGGCTACTCCGTAGTTGTGGTGGGGTTTCTTAAGTGGAGATGCATGCACGTGCAGGCTGGGCCAAGCCTCGGATTGGGCAGAGTGCGCAAAAGGCGGTCAGTACCGCGGTATGGTGGTAATATGAGTGAATTGTACTCGTATGCGTACTCGTACAGTCATACAATTTGCGAATACTCGTCCAAGGACAAGTAAGTACGCTGTTCAGAAGTAGGACAAAACGTGGCAAGCCAACTTTGTGGGGAGCTCTCGCCGCATGCCATCGTGACAAGCGCGTGCCGTACGGAGTACCATAGCCGCAGTTGCCATGGGATCCAGCGGAGTAGCCACTGACCGCCTACCCAAAAGGTCCTTGTCAAGCCTCTGCTCCTATTTCGATGCGCAACGTTTTGTCAGACGTCTACGAGTACGAGTACAACTCCTACGATTTTTTACACATCAAACGGAATCTTATACATTAATGGAATAGTGCATTTTTTCTCCTTTCAATGCACTACTCACAGTGCATTATGCCATCTTTATGCATCCACCGCCCAGCTGATCAGGTGCTCCACCGTACCGGCTTTCCGGCAGAACCCCTCTACCCCACCCCATCCTCTATCGATAAGAAACCCACCCGGTACTTACGACACCGCGTGGCTTACACACCAAGACAAGTACCTGACTCCACCAGATCAACAGCCCACTTGCCAATGACTCCCCTTTTCGGTGTCACTTACTGATATCATGCAACCATCTTGGGCGTATCTTTCATCCCTCTCTCTCTTGCATTTTGTGTACTCGTAGTAAATGTTTCTGCCGTTGCTATTCCATATACTCGTAGTTTTTGAGATATGAGATGTTCTCTGCTTTGGATATGATAAAGCGTGACGTACTTCCCCTCATGATACTGCAAGTCGCTCCTGCTGAAACATGCAAAGCACTGTCACTTATGATGGTCCATTTACGACTACCAGAAGACAGAGTACCAGACGACAAAGCAAGCGTCTTGTTGGCTCATTCACTGTGCCGCGCTTCCGGATGTCGTGGCTGTTGTATCCTGGACACCGATAATGTGACGAATGGTACATGGCCTAGTCCAAAGGCGATCATATGACAACTCTCGACGTCTTTAATTATATTTCCGTCCGTCGTCTTTCTTTCATCATTTTGTAGTTTGCTCTTTCTTTTCGCATGTCGTCCGTGATTTTATTTTTTGGTCTTCTCTTACTAACGGCCCGTCCTTCTTTCTCCGTCCTCGCAGCCTTTAATCGCATGTTGTCTACTGAGACAACCATCACCAACTGGCCAAAATTGACGTACTGCGTATTCGTGCACAAACAACAATCTGCATGATTGAAACCCCCCCTCAACACCTTATCTCTTCCGCCATCTTCCCACCATCTCCCACTCTTGACCATTCACAGCCATGGTCGACGCCTATGATCTGCTCGGCCTAGTGCCGACGTATCTACTGCCGCCCGCCGAGCACTGGCTGAGAGAGGTCGAGGACAACGCCCGAGCTCGGGAGCGTCCCTATTCACACCCAGAGAGGGCACCCGACGCCGAAAAGTACTTTGCCGCAGAAAGCAGCATTGCGCCTCCGCCCAGGCCCGACCAGGGCAAGGTCAACAACGGCCACGCGCGCATCGACTCGGTCGCGTCGGATGCGTCGGCCACCACCGTCGCATCGGCATCGTCGACCGTGTCGCGCGCCTACTCGAGCGCATCCGATGGCTCGCTCGACGACAGCGCGTCCGCTTCCGATGCCTTGCCGTCTCCGCTAGCACCCACCGCGGCGGCCGACCCCGATCTCCTCTTTGGCGACGTCTGGACCCACAACGAGCCGTTGCAAGGGACGACGACGTCCGATGCCCGACAGGCAAGTTTTGCGGTTCCGGTAGAAAGCCAAGAGGACTACCGCCGCCGCCGCCTCCGCCGCGTCTGTCCCAGCACGATCCGCTGCCGCCGCTGCTCGGCCGACTTTGCCTTTACGTCGCAGATCATCTCCAAGGGCTTCACGGCCCGCCACGGCCCCGGCTACCTGGTGTCGCCGCCGCCCACCAACGCCGACCACACGCTGTGTGCCGAGTACGACTCGGGCGCCGACGACGACGACGACGAGGATATTGGCTTCGGCGAGAGCGACGACGAAGCTTTCAACAAGGCCACACGGCTGCGCTACGACAAGCGCATCCGCACCAACACCAAGCACGACGCCTACTTCCGCCGCCAGCGCCAAAACAACCTGCCCAACATTGCCGTCGGCGCCTACCAGCACCGCAGCCTGACGACGGGCCTGCATGTGATTTCGGACATTGTGTGCTGCGGCTGCCACGCGGGCATCGGCTGGAAGTACATTGACGCGCGCGAGCCGGAGCAAAAGTATAAAGTCGGCAACTTTATCATTGAGATGGAAAAGGTGTTCATCTTCAACAGCTGGGAAGATGTCGACGCGGCCGCAGTCGCGGCCGTTGATGTCGCCCCCCCGCAGCAGATGGTCGCAACAGAGACCACGTCCGACGTCGAGAGCATCCATGACGATGACATCGATGATGCCGACAGTGTTGCGAGCACCAATACCGATACAGATACTGGCGACGACGACAATGACGACCACGACGACGTCGACCACGACGACGACGAGCCCGTCCAGGATCCTGCAGACGACGAGGCAGCACCACCGCCACAGCCGTCCCAGCCACGCCTGTCGTTTTGGGCGAGCCGCTTTGCGGGTGCCTTCAGCCTGGCCGACACCAACCCTCTGGCGTCTGTCCGCGCCTTTGCGGCCCTCCGCCACCATGAAAATGCCACCCGGTCAGACAGCGTCCCGCCGGAGCCCGCCTCGGACGCCGTCGGCATTGAGCACGACGTCTACGAGTCCGACGTCGTCGACACAATGCGCTCCCACATTCTGCGCGGCCAGGACCGCGCATTTGACCGCATGCACCAGCGGCGGCAGGCCAAACTGCACAGGGCGCGGGGCCTGTTTGGCCGGCGCCAAGTCGAGAGCACGTACCGCATCCGCGAACGGCGTAACGAGATTTCGCCGCCGGAAATCGAGTTTGACTCCCAAGACGAGGACGAGTGCGACGACCTGTTTGCCGGCATGTGGGACGCACGCACTGTGGCTGCTCGGCGTGCAGAAAAGGCCAGGCTCGCCGGGCTTTGATGGTAGACCCTTTTTGACTTATTTTTTGTGTTGGTATAATTTTTGGTTTAATTGGATTGATACCCAGTCCTGATGCTTTGGCTATTGCTTTTGATATTCTCCATCTGCCTACCACTTATTTACTACTATTGATTAATGTATATATTTTATAACCGAGCATTTGACTATGACTGGGAATATATATGCAATCATAAGAGAGACGCTTTCATCAGCATCTACACAATGGTCTCCTCGGCAGCGTAGTGCAGGTACGCGCCCAGCAGCTTGATGCCCTCAATGTAGTTCTTCTTGTCCAGCTTCTCGTTGATCGAGTGGGCACCGTCCGTCGAGCTGCCCATCGGCAGCAGCAACACGTTCTTGCCCGTGGCCTGCTCAAACGTGAGCGTCACCGGGATGCTGCCACCCTCGCGCGTAAAGTCGGGCTCGACACCCCAGACGCGCTCGACCGCCTTGGCCGCCGCCGAGAAGTTCCAGTGCTTCGGGCTCGCCACCCACCAGTTGCCCGTGTGCTGTGCGTACACCTTGAGCGTGTTCTTGCTGTTCAGCTTTGCAAACTGCTCCTCGACGTACTTGTAGACAAGCGCGTTTGTCTTGTCAATCTCCATGTTGGGCACCGTCCGGATCGAGAACTTGCCAATGACCTTGGCGGGGATCACCGTCTTGGCACCGGGTGCCGAGAAAGCACCCTCGACACCGTGGATCGACAGCGACGGGTTGCGCCAGCGCGCCATCAGCGTCGACTTCTTGTCCTCAAAGATGGTCGTCTTGCTGCCCAGCGACTCGTGCAGCGTCTCCATCGTAAACGAGATGTTGTCGTACAGCGACTCCTCCTCCTTGGTCACGGGTGCCACCTGCTCGGCAATGCCGGGGATCTGGATCTTGCCGTCCGTGTCCACCAGGCTGCCCAGCACGCGCATCAGGTCCGTCATGGGCTCCTGTGCTGTGCCGCCAAAGACACCGCTGTGCAGGTCCTGACCGGGACCCGAGATCTCGACAGAGTAGTAGTTGCAGCCGCGCAGACCGTAGGTCAGGCAGGGCTTCTCCGTGCCGAGCCAGTAGTTGTCCGAGATGCAGACGGCATCCGCGTCGGCAAAGAACTTCTTGGCCTCGGCCTTGATGAGGTCGTCCAGACCCTCGGAGCCGTACTCCTCCATGCCCTCAAAGCACATCAGCAGGTTGACGGGGAAGTCGACGCCCGCCTTCTGGTGCGCCTCGATGGCGTTGAGCCAGCCCAGGACAGGGCCCTTGTCGTCCGTGGAGCCACGGCCCAGCATGCGACCATCCTCGCCGACAGTCAGCTCAAACGGCTCCGTGTTCCAGCCGTCCGACTTCTCGGCGGGCTGCACGTCGTAGTGGCCGTAGACCAGGATCGTGCGCTTCTTGGCGTCGCGACCGTAGCGGGCGAGCACAACAGGGGGCAGGTCGAGCTCGGGCATGTCGGGCTGCTTGCCCAGAGGGCGCAGCTCAACCTCGGCACCGAGGGCCTTGAGCTCGGACTCGAGGAAGTGCGCCATGCGGACGACATCGGGGCGACGGGCAGCATCCGAAGAGACGGATGGAATGGCGACGGCCTTGCTAAGGCGGTCGATAAAGTGAGGTGTCAGGTCATCGACCTGCTTGAAAAAACCATCGAGCTGAGGAGCCATCTTGCGCGCTTGGTGGGCGAGGTGTGCCTCTGTTAGATAGGAGCGGGTGATGTGGAAGTTGGAGGGTGCACTACGGGCAAAGTGTGTCGTGTGTTGGGAGGATGAAAACAAAGAGGAAGAGGAAGGAGTGGTGGATGGTGAGAAAATTGAAGAGAAAGAACTGATTCTTCCACTTTTTACGAGACAGGCGTTGCCCCGGGCCAGCGACAACCGATGCGGAAGGTGCGACCATATCGATCTGGAAGGTGGCAGAAGTGCGAGGGCCGGGCGGGGCATAATTGTCAGCGCACTTTCCGTATCTTAGCAAAGAGAGCCCGGTGCGCAGTACTCGGTAGGTGCAAAAATGGCAATGGGTATGTGTGGTACAGCAGGCGTAATGGTTGCAAGACAGCGCGCAGACAGGGCGTAACAGGGCGTGACAGGGCGTGACAGGGTGTGACAGGGCGCAACGGGCAACAGACGACCGGGCGGGAAAGTGCGACTTGTAAACAATTGGACAGGATTCGCTGAAACGGTAGGACAGGGCGGAAGGTGCAATAGGCGCAAGTGCAAACGGGTTGGACAAAGAGGCAGGACACAGCCGCTGCAAGCCGTTCAAAACAACCCCGCCATACGGCAGAATTGCAGAAGGTACGGAGTACATATGTGGGTCGACACTGCCGAGGATGTACAGTGCAAGTAAATACAGTGCACTTGCGCACGTTGCCATCTTTATCTCTATTGACTTGTCGCGATAGCCACAGCATCAGATCATCCACCAACCACACACTCCATCTCAAAATAACATGGCGCCACGGCCAAGTTTCGGCAGAGTGCCGACGATTGCCCAGGTTGTTCCTGGAGCATATGTCAATATCGTCCTCAAACAGGATCAGCCCACGGGCAGAACTGTCCAAGGCATGGTGCAGAACGTGCTGACCCGGGGAAACCATCCACGGGGCATCAAAGTCCGGCTGAGCGACGGCCGTGTCGGACGCGTTCAGACAATGAGCGACAGCAGCGGTGTCCTAGCCAGTGCCTATCCAGCCCCAGGCTCTGCGTCTATGGGTTCATCCATAACAGCCTCTGCGGCGGCGGCATCGGGATCTTCATTTTCGTCTGCTCGCGGCGTGGAAGACGAGATGCCCCAAGAGCAGATCGGCTTGGATGCTTTTATTAAACCGGCAAGATCACGACAGAACAAGAGGCGTGGCGGTGCCGCATCTCAACCAGAACCAGTGACAACTACCCCATCTAATCCACCGGCCACGGTGACGACGACATGTCCGGTCTGCGGCGACTTTGAGGGCGACGAGACCGCTGTATCGCACCACGTTTCCAGCCACTTTGACGCCTGAGAATATCTTTCAAAAAATGCAGCAATCTATATTCATGATCTATGATTTATTTACACACCAAGCAGCGCACTATCTATCATGCGTCATAGCAAATTCCAGTCCAAACGCCAGCTTTTCCAAAATCAAATCCCTCCTCCCAAGTCGGAGTTTCCAAAAAAAATCAAATCTCACCTCCCATGTTGGATATACAAGAGGATCGTGGATGAACCTACGAGTCAAAGAGGGCACCGTATGCGGCAACACCTCGGCTCTCGAGGCCGTACACGACCTTTTGGGTAACCTTTTGGTTGGAGATGATGACAACCGCTTCTATTGGCCCTGTGGCCTTCTTGGGCGGGTTCTCCATGTGGCTTGAGTTGCGCGACTCCCGCCACATGCTATATGCCATCTGGACGAGATCTGGGCGGCCGGCTTGCCTCGTGTCGTGGATCACAGCCTCTGGGTCGGCAGCATAGACGGCATCCAAGATTTCCTGGCCAAAGGTTTCGAGCGGGCTGGGTGCCGACCAGATGATGCGGACGGGGTGGCTGGGCTTCTCGACAAAGAGAGACAGGCACGGCGCGATGCCGGATCCCGTGGCCATGACGAGGACGGGCTTGAACAAGCCAGCGACGCGCATGACGCCGTACTGCGGCACGCCTCGTGTGTATATTTTGGTGGGCGGGTTCCGGATGATGTTTCTTGTCCAGTCACCCGCGTTGGAGATGACGACCGAAAAGCCTCGCTTGCCGGCATTGGCCATGCTCGACGGCGCTGCGCCATGTTCCTTGTCGTGTGCGGACACGACGGCCGGGTTGGGAATGGCGGCAAAGGCGTGTGTCTCCCGGAGTGGCCGGTCGGCGAGGCGCACGGCCTGGCCAAAGTGGGCGTCGCAGTAGGAAAAGTTGAGCTTGATGCAGTGGTCAGAGAGAATCTCGGTCTCGACCTCGCGCAGGCGCAGTCGCGTCCAGGGGTAGACGACGAGCAATGTGATGGCGATGAGTATCCAAAACGACGGGTTGGCGGCGAGCACACGGCCCAGGTGCGTGTGCGAGGCCCGTGCATGCTGGACGGAGATGAGCATGACCTCGACCCAGAAGATGACGACGACGGACCAGCCGAGGAAGCGGTGCACGCACTCGAACCAGTTGTGGGCGACGATGCGGCACCGGGGGTGTGCAAACACCAAGATGACCACCAGCAGCACAATGATGCTGTAGCTCACGACCAGCGTGCCGGTCCATATGGACGAAGCATGATGGCCTCGGGTGGTGACATACTCCTGCGTCAGGCGGACAAGAAAAATAATATACCAAAACGTGGCCGCGACGGCGCAGCCGCTGTGGATGCCGCCGTACGAGTACACCTTGGCCAAGAGGTGGCGCATGCGCAACGGCAGGCGCGTGGCGAGGTGCGGTGCGGCAAAGACGTGGAACAGGGCGTTGACCACGTGCTCGTTGCGGACGGCCAGGGCAGCCAGCAGGTTGGCGGCGACAGCGGTGTTGGCCCCGCTGGCACTGAGCCCGCCGAGCCCAGCAAAGGCTCGGCCGGCCAGCACGGCCAGCACGGTGATGTTGCCGATGAAGGCGAGCGTGAAGATGCGGCGGTAGACGGAGCCAAAGTTCCACCGCAGGTAGCGGTAGAGACGGGAGCCTGTCTTGGGAGGTAGTGGTAGGGTCTCGGCCGGGGACTCGTTGATCGCCGTGTCGACGCTGGTACCGGCAGATGCACAGCCCGATGGTGGAGGAGGCAGGGGGCTGGGCGAGCTGTGTGCGCTGGGTGCAGAGGCAGCCCACTCTGTCTGGGGTGAAGCCATTATTGGGTGGATTTTTTGGAAAGTGGCGACAGAGTTGTTTGAATTAGCAGGCGAGTCTATTGTATCGAGACATGTGGAATCCAAAAGGAGAGAGCTATATGATCTGAAATAAGAGTCGTGGACCAGACGACAAGACTGGTGGAAAAGCGAATGGCTATATACAATGTGTGTGAGGCCTTTGCCCTGGACGGCCCTCTCTGGCATCCCTCTCTGCCACGACCCTCCCTTTGGTCCTGGCCCCAAGCCCAGAAAAAAGAAGCACATCTGGGGATGCAGCTCACATTGTATCGCGGCTTGGAATAACCCTTTACAGAAGAAGCGTATCTTAAACTACTACGACTACGCATGAACCAGTAGATACAATGCAACGACCTCATCCTGAAGGAGCATACAGCAAACTGGTGTGGTGGTAGTGGTCTGCATCGTTTTCTAGCGGCTGGGACATTCTGGTTCCAAGCCGGATAAGAATGTGCATGTTTGAGAGGTGATATTCACGTGTATGCCGCGCGCCGAGCCTTGCAGACGAACTCGTATTGGCCGGCCACGCATACTGCGTTGCATACTCGTACACCGGTAGATACTACGCAGCACCTTTGTGCCCTCGATGGAAGCATGCATGATGCGGTGGTGAGGTGATGAGGCATGAGGCTGGTCTACCTTCCTAAGTGACGCATATTGCCCGCGCTCCTTTCAACACAGGGCGGGAGCGGGAGGGAGCGGGAGAGAGCTGGGAGAGCTGGGAGAGCTGGGAGAGCTGGGAGAGCTGGGAGAGCTGGGAGAGAGCTTGGATCAAGATCCGAGTGGCCGGGACGTACTCCGTAAAGGTGACGACAAACGGAGACAGCACGGCCTTGCCAGGCAGCCCAGCCCAACACATGGCGGAGCCAGCCAGGCGTGGTGGTGGTGGGCAATGCAGCAGCCCCCCCAAGGCCACGACAACTACTGAGGACTGAGGACTCCGTACTGGCAGTCGTACGTACGTTGAGACAACACGCAAAGCTCCCCCTGCCTTGGTCCTATTTTTTTTTCTCGGCTGTGCGTACCCCTGTGGCGATTGGTCGATCAGCAAAAGCAAAGTGAATCTTGGGGCAAGTTCGGTTTGACGTCAAAAAGCACTTGATATGAGCGTGGTGGCTGTCCATCATTGCCCAAAGGGGCACAGTTTTTGTTCAGATCAAGATGCGAATCCACACGGGGATAGATGAGATGGCTCCCGCGCCTGTTTTGCTCGGACGGTGTCAGTTATTTGCTTCTTCCAGATGCCAGAGGCCACCAGGCGGGCTCCTCAGTTACTGGGTCAATTTAATGTGCGTGAGGAATGTGGTTATAGCACTAGTTTTACCTACTTGGCACGATAAAACATCAAGCTGGATATGGAAGTATTTTTGCATCAATCCTTTAGGGTATATAATTCTATCAGAGATGAGACTATGATTATTTTTAGAAGTGTCGTCGTTGTCGTTGTCATTCTTCGGAAAATATTTCAGCACATTGTCTATACGCTCGTAACGCCTATTCGAGGTATAATTTGCCAGCCAAAAACTTGCTTATGAGCGATTGATTAGGACACTGTGTTACCTTAGCAAGGCCTCCCGAATTTTGTGTAGCTGATATTTGAAGCAAGGGAGCAGTCAGCTGGGAGCAGCGGGCTGAGGCCCGCCTATGAACGAGTGTATCAAGGTTATGCAAGACTACGAGTATAATTTGACGGCGAGACAGACATCGGACGAATAAACGTATGCATAGCCTTGAAGCTTCAGCATTGCAGGCATGCTCCGGAGACGATCTGGGGAGGGTGCTTGGCTGAATACTACATTGTGACTTTTTACGGTTTTTTTTTCTTTTTAGTTCGGTACCAGCCCAGAACTCGTATCCTGCGGCCACTCCCGCTGGAAAACCCTAGCAAGCTCAGCTGCATGCACTTTCACTTATTGGCAATCGTCACTTAGTGGCAGTACTCGTGATTCATGGAGAATCTGTCTGTCGAGTGTGGTTACATAGGTCAACTGTCATCCGAACCAAATAGTACAGTACGCTTTGATTACCACATACACACATTGAAACACATGCAACTGTAATGGTAACGAACTTGCGGCTTCGGCCGGAACTATCAACGCCTGTCTTTGCCTGTCTTTCGGTGTTATGTGCAGCCACAATGCTATTGTACGAGTACTCGCAACTCCTCATAGCAGTAGGACAAGAACTCGTAGTGGATGACAGGCGGGTCATCCCCTTTTCAGGCAGTTTAGTGCGAGGCGTCCGAAGTGCGTAATTTCTGGACCGGGCGCACTGACAGGGCCAAGCATCTTGGCTGACAGCAACTCCGGGGAAATCCAGTCTACGGGATCGAAGCACGGGTAGCTGCATCGTTTTCGGTAGGTTTGGTACAAGTAGCGTGCAGCTCGAAAGTTCCGGAGTTTAACCATCCAAAGGTGAGTACGAGTATGGGTTAAGCGTTCGTTTCGTTTCAGGACCGTCGATCTCCGCCCAAAGGAACAATGGCACTGTTGGATTTTGCGCTGCGACTCCGCGGAGATGCTCTTTTGCCGCAGTCAGTAAAAGCACATTTTCACCAGCATGGCATTTTTGGTACCGAAATTGACGTCTGTCTTGGATTTGTGCGCTTGCTCCCGTCACTCCTCGCCACCATATATGTAACCGCCATGCCGCTATTTCTTTCACTGGGATCTTTGCGTCTACCATTGTTCAAACTCTCGTTGTGTGAAGCTTATTATTGCCGAGGACTCATCACTGCCTTCCTTCCTCAGACCTGTCACTTTGCTCTTACTGCGGGCCCGGTCGTCCCGCTCCTGCAACTCCGAATTCCCGAGCTTCGTCCACCATAACAACAAAACAAAGGCCGGATCTCTTTGCCGCAACCGCCTTTTCATCCAGACGCAGCCGTCGCGTTCATTTCTAATTCATTGCCAGCCGTTAAATTGAAATATTATGCCGAGAATGGCCGTCGCGAACCGCTAATCGAGCCGTTGCGTTTCCCTCTCAACAGTCTTTGCTGCCATTGCGCGGCACCTACACCAACAGCATGCCGAGCCACCTCTCGTCGCTTGCCGCTTGGCAGTTCAACATTGACAAGTACACCAATCGCTTCGTCCCGCCCTCGGTCGTCAAGCACCTGCCGGCACCCGTCTCCCACTTCTTCGGCTACCGTGCCACGCCGCCACGCAAATATGGCAGCCTCATCGTCATCGCCTGGGCCTTTGTTGGCGTCTTTTGCGGCGTCAGCGTCGTCAACGTCGTCATCTCCCACATTCGCGCGTTCCGCGCCGACGCCGGCACTGCCGCCATCACCGTCGGCAGTTTCGGCGCCGCCGCCGTGCTGCAATTTTACGCCATCGAATCGCCGCTCGCGCAGCCGCGCAATGCTGTCTTTGGCCAGGTGCTGTCGTCACTGGTCGGCGTCGCCGTGGCGCGGTTGTTCTCGCTCGCCGGCCCGGCCCGGTTTCACACGCTGCGCTGGCTCGCCGCATCCATCGCGTGTGCGGCCGCGACGGCCGTCATGGCCTTGACGGGTACCGTGCACCCGCCCGCCGGCGCAACAGCCTTGATCGCCGTCACCGACGACCACATCTACGACATTGGCTGGTACCTGATCCCCGCCGTACTTCTCGGCTCGATCCTGATGCAGTGCGTCGCGCTCATCGTCAACAACATCCAGCGGCAGTACCCGACGTACTGGTGGTCGCCTGGCGAGGTGGGCCAGTTCTACCGGTCCACCACCACCACCGCGACCACGGCCGTTGCAGGTGACGAGAAGACGGAACAGCTTGCGTCCGCCCAGTCGTCGTGCAACGAAACCCAGGCTAACCCAGCAACGACAGCACCCGCTGGCAGCACCGCCAAAAACGACCATGCCGACGGCCGCCAAGCTGACAATGCCGACCCCGAAGCCGGCCTTGCCACCCCAGAAAGTCAGCAGATCATCATCACGCGGGAGGCCCTCGTCATACCCGACTGGGTCAATCTAAGGCCGGATGAACGTTTGGTGCTAGAGTCACTACGTGAGCGGCTGTAACTTGTTCGGCGTTTATGGCCGCTTAATACTAATTGTCGTTTGATCATCATACCCAATCTATCGTGTATTTACTTTTATCACTTGCAATACCCACTCCTTGTCATGTCTTGTCCGCAGAAGGCCGATGATGGACCGAGCTCAAGAACACATCTAGTCACCGGCATCCGAGCCTGACACCGTGCTCCATGCTATGACTGCGTTGCTTCAGGCCTCGGTGCGTTATTGGCCGCTGTCGTATCGTACTACTCCCAAATTATATATAAAGGGTGGGCGTCTTCACAAAGATAGAGAATTGTTTTCTATCATCGCCATTCTATGCACTTTGCCATCTACTTCTGACCAGATCTCGGACCTACCAACACACCATCTCCACCAGCATGTCGCCCAGACACGAGTTCCACAAGACGTCTGCGCATGGCAACGAGTCGCGCAGGACAACGACGTCTGGCGACGAGTTTCGCAGGAGAGCCATGTTCAACACCGAGTTTCGCCGGGCCGGTGCGTCTAGCAACGAGACCGGCAGGACAGCCGCGTTCAACAGCGAGTTTGGCAACACAGGCGCCTCCGGCAATGCGTTTGGCCGGTCCGCTCGGTTCAGCGACGAGTTCCGCCGGACAGCTCCGTCGGGCAACGAGTTTCTCTGGACGGCCACGTCCAACAAGGGATTTGGCAAAATGGCTCCGTCGGGCAACGAGTACCGCCGGGCAGCCACGTTTGACAGCGAGTTCTGCAAATCAGCTGCCCCCAGGCCCGAGTTTCGCCGGCCACCTCCATCCAGCAGCGACAGGCCTGAGTTTCGCAGGCCACCTCCATCTAGAACCGAAAAGTCCGAGTATGGCAGGACTGCTGCCAAAGCTGTGCTGGCCGCGGTTGGCATCTGGGCTGTCGACAAGGTCTTGACGGAGCTCGATGCGTCAAAGGAAAAAGCGGCAAAAGATAGACGGTCCAAGGATTTCAAGAAGTAGCTGTGCTTGGCTTTGATGTACGCGTTTTTTTATCAAAGATAATTGCTGGCTTTACGCGTTGGTTTGGTCAATGCAGCCTCTGGCTTTGCTGTTCGCGCTGATTAGATCAATACATTAACTTTCTTGTAACAGAGTTCTATGAGTGCAAAACTACAAACATACAAAGCTTTATGTCCACAGATTACTGCCGATGCAGATTACTGCCGATGGTTCTAGGTCCCGCTAGCTCATGGACCCAGCTATTCACTTACACGCGAACCCGACACAGAGCACACCGTACCATGACAGCGTTGCCTCTGGCCTTAGCATGCGTTATGTGAACTGGTGAACTCTTTCTGTACGGAAGGCTAGACCTTGGTCTTTCGAGGTAAAGAACGTATCTAGTCACTAGCACCCGAGCCTGACATAGAGTACATCGCTTTATGGCAGCGTTGTCTATAGCTTTTGTGTACTTGATGTACTGATACTCATTTCATACTACTTCTACTACATATGAAAAAAATAGGTCTCGGTTTTTGGAGCTCAAGAACGCATCTAGTCACCGGCACCCAAGACTGACGGAGTGCAAGATGCTATGACAGCATTACTTCTGGTTGTAGCATGCGGTATGTGAACTGGTGGCCTTCTTATCTACTGCTCCTGAAAAAATACGAGTATAAAAAGGGAGGACTCTTCCATAAAGATATGAGTATTCTTGGGCACTCTTTTCTGTTCTCGCCGAATAGTCAACAGCTTACTATCATCACCATCGATATCTTACCAACAGCCACCGACACACCATCTCACTCAGCATTGCACATCTTACCAGCAGCCGCCAACACACCGTCTCACCCAACATGCCGTCCAGAAAAGCCCAACGCAAGACGCGCAAAATTGCTGCCACAGCTGTGGCCGGCACGTTTGGCATCCGGGTAGCCAAATGGGTCATGAAGAACATGAAAGACGACCCGTCGCGGAAAGACAGAGGGGACAGAGAGAAGCGGTTCATCATGAAGTAGCTGTGGTTGGCTTTGTTTTGGAGTTTTACGCGTTGATTTGATTGATACGATACTTTCTTGTCAAATAAAGTGTGTATGCAAATACAGCGACAAAAATACAAAAAATATGACAAGAGTGGGATTCGAACCCACGCCTATTTCTAGACTAGCATGTTCAAGTGCATCTTCCGAAGAAGAGATCCTGAAGCTAGCGCCTTAGACCGCTCGGCCATCTTGCCTGTTTCATGTTAGGAGCCGCACAATCAGAGCTGATCTACCCTACGTGCTCGACGTATGTTGACTCAAGTTCGTTGTTTAACTTGCTCACTTTATTTTACTCTACATTGTTGTTGACCTACATCGCGTGGACCAAATTATTGTGAGACAAGAGCAAGCCCAGTGATATGATTTTGAAGTGTGAGAATATCAGTGGTCAGAGACTTCGTCTTCGACACATCGAGATTAGTCAGCATTCAAAGGGCCACAACCTGAGTCGTCGAGACCCACCTGTCGGGAACACCGCATCTACCCTCCTCAAACGCAGCCCATGAGAGACGTACGCGCGCCACAATGTCACGAAGACCCGTGAAAGGCGAATACATTGAGACGGTGCGTATTAAATAGCAGTACGATAGATGCGCAATGCACTGACAGCAGCATAGGATACGGGGAACAAGGTCTCGCGCAAGGCCAACCTGGTGGGCACGCAGAACATTATCCTGGGCGGCAAGAGCATCATCCAGCAAGATGTCATGATCCGCGGCGACCTCGTGCGGTCCCTTCCCGCGTCGAGCTCCAGCGGTCCTGTGTCCAGTACGGCCATTTCGATTGGGCGGTACTGTTTTCTGAGCAGAGGCGCCTGCCTGCGTCCACCCGGGCGTCTCTGGAAAGGGTGTGTGTTCTCCCTTCTTGATAATCTCAACAAAGAGACTAACAAGTCTAGTGTCTTCTCGCACATGCCTCTGCGCATGGGCGACCACGTGTTTGTTGGCACCAACACGGTGCTGATGGCGGCGTCGATTGGCAACCACGTGCACATTGGTGCCAACGTCGTCGTCGGCGACTTTGCCATTATCAAGGACTATGTCAAGATCCTGGACGGCACCGTGGTCCCGCCCAACATGGTGATTGCGAGCTTCAGCATCGTTGCCGGCCAACCGGCACGCCTCATCGGCGAGCTGCCCGAGGGGGGCCACGAGGCCTTTGAGCTGCGCGATCTCTACAAGACGGTGGGCAACAATCCGCAGCCGAAGCCGGTATAGATCATCGTTGGTTCGACGACGTCTGGCGCTAGTCATTGAACGACAGAAGTCAGTTGACCTGTTCATGTCATGTTTGCATTATATACCCGTCAATCAAATTAGCTATTTTTATCAACTATTCTCACGTCTATTGATTTGATTTGATTTGATTTGATTTGATTGATACGCCTATGGACCGCTTGCTAGCAGTATAAGGAACTTCTATGGTAACCGTACAGTAAAAGCCCTCCGACATCAAGCCTGCTGTCGTCGGGAAAACTCTCACGTCTATTGATCAAAATCATATCATATAACGTGCTCGATATCAACTTTAGCTATTTGACGCTTAGATAGTACCATTCTTAGAATAGCTGCCATCGGTTCATGAAAGCAGTATTGGTTCTTTGTCGGATACTGTTCACAATGCATTGTTACCTTTAGTCGGTTTTTTGTGTTTTTATTTTTTTGGTTGAACAGAACAAGTCACTCAAATAGAGTAAGAGAAAGCGAAAAGAAATCAAATCAGAGCAAACACTCTCCCGTCAACTGTAGCACACCTACGACGCCACCTTGTTCGCCGCCACTGGGCCTACGGCTTACTCAACGACGCCTACAATGGAGGGCGCATCCGCAATGGCCTTGCGGAGAAGGGCCAGCTGGACGCCCATCAGAGGACGCGAGATGTGGCCGTGGATGCCGAGGACATCCTTGATCATGATGGTGCCGCGGTTGTAGAGTATCTCGCCGAGGCGCAGCTCACTGCTGAGGGCCGTCTTGAGCTCGTCGGTCATGACCGTCTCGATGCCCTCGACGTTGGACGTGACCAGGGGCTCGTAGGCCGCGTGGATCTTCTTCCAGAGGATGCGCGTAGCGTCGACGGGGTTCGGGTGGTTGAGCGAGTTGTTGTACATGTACTGCGTCAGCGACAGGCCCAGGGCGTTGTTGACGAGCGTGAACGTGGGCTGCGGGTTGTAGAGCACCGACGTCTTGAAGAGGTAGTGCTGGTCCTTGGTCGTGTCGACGTTGAGCACACTCTTGGGCGGCAGCGGCACGTCGGCCGGGGCGAGGTCCTGGTTGTGCTCGCGCACCAGCGCCTGCAGCTTGTAGCCGTCAAAGCCCACCGAGGTCGCGTTGTGGGCGTGGCGCGGGGCCATGCCGACGGCGGCGTACAGCTTCTCCGACGCGTCGAGAAAGGCGACGGTGCGCTTCATCATGTCGGCCTCGTCAATCTGCTTGGTCTTGTAGAGAAAGGTGGCGTGGTCCATGTTGCCGCGCAGAGTCATTTGCTGCAGGACGGCCTGCCACAAAAACTCGACGGAGCATTTGGTGTCGGCGTAGAGACGGATGGCGGTGACGGTGGCCACGGTGAGCAGCCACATGCGGTCCAGGACGAAGAAGAACATGTTCTCGAGGTTGTTGACATCGGTGTAGGTGCCGTCGGCCGCGAGATGGACGCTGTAGTTGACGACGCGGAAGAGGAACCGCGGCAGCGTGTATTCGAGGACATTGCCCTCGCTCTCGTAGGGATAGAGCTGGAATTCCTGCTCGGGGTAGTACTCGTTGCCGTCCGAGACGGACGAGTCGGACGACGCCCAGTCTGCGGAGCCACGCTTCTGCTCCTTCTCGCGCGCCCGGCGGTTCGCCTCCAGCTGGGCCGCGTAGTCGACCATGGTAGACAGATGTTGGTGTTTTTGGTGGTATTTGAGATGCGTCCAGGACTCTAGAAGAGTGTGAAAGCAGGCTCAAAGACCTGGTGATTGTAGCGGATGCTGAGAAAAGAAGAATGCTCCAAAGTCGGGGCCGAGCATCCCCTTATATAGAGTCTTGGGCGGGCCATCTGTTCATGGCTTGAAGTGAATTTATATGAAGTGTTCAGATGATACTGGATGGCATAGTGTTCATGGTTGCCAACAACAAAGGCATCAAGCTGTGTGGCTGTCCATCACCAAGTCACAGCTTCCTTTGATATATTGGTGCCCTGAAGTCGAGTAGCCATGGTTGTTCAGACAAATGAGTATGTTGAGTGAAAAACAGCGTGCTCTGTTGGCCTATGGAAGCGTATATCGTAGATCATGACATTATGGTCGTTTTTCCACGCGTTGATGAAAGACTAAAGGGTCGTCAAGTAAAGGTAACACATATGGAATAAACCAGTCTCATCAATACACAGACTAGCAATAGCTGTCGTTGAATTCATTAGACAGACCAGAAGAGTAGCAGCTGGGTGATATAAGAACTTGCATAAGATTCAATAAAAGTCAAAGACTCCTCGTCTCTGCAACGTCGCGACGTATCTGCTCGACAATGCCACCCGCACCTTGCACGTCCCGCAAGAGGCCAACTCTCGTCTCGTGGGCGGAAAGATCAACAGCCGTCAACGCTGGATTCACACCGGGGGGGGCGATGAATTCAATAGCAACGGCATGGCAGACCCTCCAAAGGCACGCATGAGGGCACCGACAATCAGCGGCCCCTCTGTCCAGATGAACAAGTCTGCCAGACCGCGGTGGCACTCAACGGTGCGCCACACTGCTGAACGAGAAGTAACTCTGGCATGTCGAGCATTTCGAGCAATATTTTGTTCCCGTATCTTTGAGCCGGTCACTTAACGCCGCTGTTAATTTGCTTGCGCTGGACAGCATCTCTCACCAGTATCGTCAAAAGACCTGTCAATTGTCTTTCCCCGCCATGCTCTATCGCTTGACCGCCGGGTCGGCACCGCTGTAGTAGTTCTACCCGGCGTCCGATATCACTCACGACTCCGTAGCACACCATCTTACTCGGCAGAACTACCGAAGTCGTTTTGGAAGTAATCGAGTCTTTCCACAGCGGGTGTTACTGGAGGTTTCTTTGGTAGGCCTCAGCGCTTGAATCTTGATGAAGAATTGTACGACATTATGCGATTGAATATTAATAACAACCGATCAAGCTATGGACAAAAGCGATGGTCAATGTTGGTTACAATTTTGTGCATGACTACCTCGACGTCGACCGGTGACGTCTAAACAGTGCAACATGCCACACTGTGCACTGTATAAGTAGATTCCGACCCGCTGGATCGACACAACTCCGGGGCAGTGGGTCATCTAATTACGTACTCGCAGCCATTTCAGGGGTCGTAAATTCTGTTCTTTTGTCCCTATGTCGTGTCGTTGTCCTCCATCACACATTCTGCACCAGTTCATCATCCCACTCAGCGTTGGACTCCTGCGACTCTCCCAACCTCATCCTGCGGCTCTTGCATTCGCTTAAACCAGCCTCGGACTGACCAATCGGATCCCGTTTTCTTATCACGAGCCGTCGTATCGCGACCTTGCCTTCATCGACACCATCGAAACCATCCTCGAAACCATCCTCGAAACCATCATCGACATCATCGCATCGACATCGTCGTTGCATCGATTGACACTACTATTTTGTTAATGGCTTCAAGATACACTATAGTTACCTTGTCGTTTCTAACTCTCTTGCACCCGCCGTCAATGAGCCGATAAGCTTTACGAATATATCGCCCCTTTCGACACTCCCCCCTTCTTATGCCACCCTCGCTGCAACGGTTTTATTTTCCAACCATGCCAGCCGACATTCAAGACGGAGCACCGCTGCTCCATGAACGGACCGCAAAGTCTTCGGACATTGACCGCGGCCGGTCAGGATACCGCTCTCCTCGCCGCCCCAGCGAAGATGATGCCAACCACGAGGCGCCCCTGCTGGCAGGCGATCGGCTTGCGGCACCGGCTCGCCCGTCCAACAACCGGACGAGCTCTTTCCGCTCGCGCAGCCCTCCCGAGAACGCACGCGCGGCCGCCCGCAAGCGCTACATGTACGCCTCGGTGTTTCTGGTGCTGTCGCTCGTGTCATTTACGGTGCAGACCGAGCTGGCCTCGTGGGTGCAGCACGCCGGCTGGAGCAAGGCGTACTGCATGCTGTACCTGACGCACGGGTCGTGGGCCATGCTGTGGCCGTGCCAGCTGCTGATCTTGCGCATCCAGAAGCGCGGCCTCGCGTGGCCCTCGTTTTGGCGCCGCCACACGTGGCTCGTGCGCACGACGGCCGCCATGGTCGAGTCGCGCGACCTCGACGTCGTGACGCTGCCGAGCCACCGCCCCGTCGATGCCAGCGGTGGCGCTGGCGGCATCCTCTCGCTGCTCGGCATCTTTGGGCCTAGCACGAGCTACATGGTGCGCGCCACGTCGTTTATCACGTGCTCGCTGACCGTGGCCGGCCTGAGCTGGTACGTGGCCGTCAGCATGACGAGCCCGAGCGACCTAACGGCCATTTACAACTGCAGCGCCTTTTTCGCGTATGCCTTTTCAGTGCCGCTGCTCAAGGAGAAGCTGCGGCTCGACAAGAGCTTTGCTGTGCTCGTGGCCGTCGCGGGCGTGCTGGTGGTGGCGTACGGCGATGCCAAGGCCGGCGACGAAAAGGCCGGCGAGGGCGGAGGCGAGGACGAGGGTGCACAGGGCAGCCAACGTCTGCTGGGCAACCTGATCATCGGCCTCGGCAGCGTCCTCTACGGCCTCTACGAGGTCCTGTACAAGCGCTATGCGTGCCCGCCCGACGGCTGCAGCCCTGGCCGCGGCATGATTTTCGCCAACACGTTTGGCAGCTGCATCGGCCTGTTCACGCTGTGCGTGCTGTGGATTCCGCTGCCGGTGCTGCACTTTACGGGCGTCGAGACGTTTGTGCTGCCGACGGGCCGCGTCGCCTGGTACCTGTTCTTGTCGGTCGTCATGAACGCGACGTTTGCCGGCTCGTTCCTCGTGCTGATCAGCCTGACGAGCCCCGTTCTCAGCAGTGTCGCGTCGCTGCTCACCATCTTTATCGTCGCCCTGTCCGACTGGTGGCTGACGGGTGAGCCGCCGAGCGGTGCTGCCCTGACGGGTGGCAGCATGATTGTCGTGGCCTTTGCGCTGCTCAGCTGGAGCACGTACAAGGAGATGGCCGAGGAGGAGGAGCACAAGAAGGTTGTCGACATCAGCAGCGAGGACAGCGACGATGAGTAGTCGCTGGCTAGTTGGAGCTGTTAGTTGGACATGTGCTGGCGTTTGAACTACTGATTTTGAATTTTGGGATGTTTCTTTCTTGGTTACTTCTGGGATGGTTTTTTTTTCTGGTATATAGGCTTCCTTTCCGTACAGATGGCTAGCCACAGCATTAGAGGCGTCGGCGTCGGGTAAAGGGATGGGAATAGAAATATAAACGGGTTTATAGGACCCGTGCGCACAAATAAACAAATTGACACTTGTCTATCATGCGTGGCGAATCGGCTGTCGCTCGTTGTCATTTGGCCACATGTCGTTGTGATAAGCTTCCGCATCTGACGTTGCACAGCAGATCGGCTGCTCCCGCCTCGTGAAGCAACCAGTGAGTCATCCCTGCAGCGTCTTCCAATCACGAGGCATAGCAGTATAGAAAGATGAGACTTAGTTCTTGTTTGTAGCCGAGGAAAAGAAAATATACAAAAATATATACAAAGAAGTACCAAATATAAACAAAATGATGAGAAAAACACGACTCAGAAAATGACAACCTAAAAAAGACATAAAGAGCAGAAGCATGCCACCCGGATAATCATATACAAGCGATGGAGGGTGCGTCACATGTAGTGTGTGACATTCGTCTTTGGGCCAGCCGGCGTAGCAGCCATGCCGCTGGCAATGTTGGCGTACTGGCTGTTGGGGTAGCTGAGCAGGTTCTGCGTCGTGTCGAGGCTGCCCAGCGCGTTGTACGACGCGCCAATGAGCGACGCGTTGCCCGTCTTGTCGGCCGACGCCTCCCAGAACATGCCGCCGGCCAGTCCTTTGCTCTTGGCGTACTGGATCTTGGACCGCACCATGTCGGGCGTGTCGTACGAGACGAGCTCCTGAGACGACGCGTCGTACGAGTACGTGGCCCCGGCCGTCTTGTCGGTCATCTCCGTCGCGCCCGACTTGGGCAAGGCCTTGTAGTCCCAGACGCCCGCCTCCCACGTGCCGACGCCGCCGCCGGTAAACGTTTTGCCAAGCCCGGCCGTGGCGTCAAAGCTGCGGCCGTAGATGGGCATGCCGAGGATCAGCTGCGAGGCCGGGACGCCGGCAGCAATGTAGTCGGAAATGGCGGCATCGGTGGAAAAGGGCGTGGCGTTGGGGTTCGCCGGGTTAGGGTACAGGTTGGCCTGGTGGCCCGAGTAGGTCGAGAAGCCGGAGCCCGCATAGTCGTAGCCCATGAAATTGAAGTAGTCGATAATGGCCGCCATAGCGCCAAGCTTTTGGATGCCGTAGTGCGCGGGGCCGGCCGGTGCGGCGACGGTCAGCAAGAAGTGGTAGTTGTCGGCGTACTGCGCCGAGTAGCTGTCGAGCTCGGCGCGGATGGCCTTGAGCAAGGCGACAAAGTCGTCGGCTTCGGCGGCCGTCGAAGGGTACTCGTAGTCAATGTCGATGCCGTCAAAGCCCCAGTCCTTGACGAGCCCAACGGCCGTCTTGGCGAAATTGGCCCGCTTGGCGTCCGTGTTGATGGCGGCCGCAAATTTGCCGTCCTGCGAGTAGGTCCAGCCGCCAATGGACAGCAGCACGCGCAGGCTGCGGTGGGCCTTCTTCAGCAGGTAGAGCTGCTTGACACAGCCGTAGGCGTTGGTGCCTACGTCGTTCCACGAGTCGGTCGAATAGTGTTTCTCAACATCGGCATAGGTGTCCGAGGACGTGACCGTGCCAGACGAGTCGAACTGGGCAAAGGCGTACAGCACAAAGCTGAGCTTGTCGGCCGGCAGGCTCTGGGCGTCGTAGGCACGGGCGTAGATGCCCCTGAATGTGTGTTAGTATTAGTATTATCATACAAGTGATAAATCGACAGAAAGTAAAGAGCTCACCAGTTTGTAAAGTAGACGGCGTTCTGGAAGCCAGTGGTACGCTCGGCCAGGGCCTTGGGAGGCTCAGCAGGAGGAGCAGCCGAGACGAGGTGGCTGGCGGCCAGCAGAGACCAGAGGGCAGATTTGATAAACATGGTGGCGAGTGAAGATGATAAACAAAAAAAGGTGGCACGAAGAATAAAGAGTTGAATATATACACTTGGAGATGCAGATGAAGGAGAGTGTTGTCCTGGTGTTTAATGAGTGTGTTGCTCTTGCCGTTTGGTAAGTCCTTTCAGCGAGAGTCAACTTGGTCTTTTATAGATGCTTGTTCTGTCCTGGCAGTCTCTCTTTACACTCATCTGGACACTATCTAGACACCCAGTGTCTGGCGGGAGCTCTATTCGTCCGTCCGTCTGATCTGCTCCGTATCATCCGTGCCACACCCCGCGACTCACCCGGTCTTGCCTGACCGAGAGGGCCTGACCGAAAGGAAAATCAGAAGCTAGCTCCAGATCCGCCCCCATGATCCTTCTAGTTGCAAACAACCTGGCAACGTTACGGTATACTTCCTCGTGGAGTGTAGTGTTCCATTCCTGTTTCTCGAAAACGGCTTGATGTGGTTCACGGTACCTTGATATTTGAAACGCCGGTCAGGAAGAGGTAGGGCTGCAGTGTGAGGCCAGACCATAGTGGATTCCCATGCCCTCGACATACAGCAGACAATATCCAATAAGGCATGGAGGGAAGACGAGACGAGTAGTAAACGTTATTGATCATCAAAGTTCGGCTAGGATAAAGGCCAGGATCGGTTACTTTGTAGGCACAAAAGAGAGACGATGGATGAGGTGCATAGAACCAACAGCATGTCAAAAACACAGAAAATTAAAACAGTACGAAATACATCCATACATTCAAAGTAGGTGCACATGGCTTCTTTCACTAGCCACCCGCAATGTCCTTGGGACCCTAGATCTTATTGTATATAGATGTAACAATAAAAATTACAAAGGAGCACGTATCCTGTGAACTGTGCTCTAGGTATCGTGGGAGGGAAATGACTACAACAGAGTGCTACGGATTTGAAATAAGAGCATGATGAGGACGAGGATGCGGAATAGTACGAGGGCCTCTGTCGGGAAGGACACGTCAGACGTCAAGATCAAGCACTTTGGAGAGGTGTCAGCCTGGGAAGCGGTGCCTTGCATACAGAATGGGCAAAGGATGCGCTAGTGAAACAGCACAACGGGCATAGCGAACGAGGCCTCTAGCGAACAAGCAACGCACACAATGGCGCTGTCCGCAGAGACGAGTTAACAATGGCGATCAGTTGTTGAAATGGCCGGCTGAGCATGTGCAGCACCGTGTCTCGAACATACCGACTGCGACATGGCATAGGGCATGTTTCATTCTACAAAGGGGGTTGTGCTGTGAGCTGTTAACCTGTCTCGACGTGAGGTATCATCGTTACGGCTGTCGTGGGTGTCGCTCAGCTTCGTTCTGCATTTTTCTGGAAGTTTGATCTCTCTATTATTTTCTTCCTTTATCAATGCCAAAAAGATCACTACAACCTTATTTTCGATGACCGTGCGTTCTCATTGTCCCGATGTTGCATGAAAAACGTCGAAACAAATCCTGCGCTGGATGGAATGTTGTTTGACCGAACAAACGCCTGCGTCTCCCCTCCTGCTTCACACGATGATCTCACGCTGATGCCTGACGATCAGCTCGGACTTCTATTGCCGCCCTGCTGTCTTATTCAATGTCATGCTCACCGGTCATCTGAAAATATCAGTACTTTTATTACGCAACATGTCTTGAATGCTTTGTAGCGGAGCCGCATGGCTATTTAGACCAAAGCTTTTCTTCTTCCTTCGCCGCCCCTTGTCTGCAGGAACAGCTCCTGGGCGAGCCAGAACGTTTGGCCAAACGCACGCTACAAGAAGGAAGCCGAGCCACCGTTTCAATTCAACTGACAGGATCGCAAGTGGCGCAGGCTTTCCAGTTTCGGTAATACGGAGTACGTCCTGCTCCTTCCACCTCCATCTGAACTGCACAGTTGCGCGACAAGGATTTTCTCATACTCGTACACTGTTCACGAGGGCTACGCACTGCACCATCATAGGATGCAAGATTGTGAGGGGTCGTGACGATATCACGTACTGACCAGAAAGGCATTGATATGCAATCGGGTACGCACACCTTATTGGTGGCGTAACGTTACTGGGGCTGTCTGCGATGAGGACTCGGTCATGATAAGAGATAACCAGAACTCCCGCGGATATCACGTAGAAGGGTATCAGTTGTGCAATCGGCGCGGAAAGATTGTCAGCTCAATTCCAAGACGGGCTGTGAGATGCAGCAGGGCGGGAGGCTGCATGCCATCTGCTACTAGAGTCTAGACTATCGCAAAGTGCAGCCCACCACTGGCATCCCACATTCAGTCGGTCCACGCAACGGGCGCGTGCGTCTCGTGCGACTGGCGGGCCAGCTCGATGAGCCGGATGCCCGCCCGCGATTCCTGCGGCTTGACAGCGATCTCGGCCTTGCCGCGCACGGCATCCACCAGGTTCTCGTAGTAGCCCCGGTAGTAGCCGTCGAGAGACGGGAACTTGCCAATGTAGTAGCCAGTCGCGTCGTCCTTGGTCTGGTTGTCGTCCACCTGGGTCTTGGTCGTCAGCGTGCCCCAGATGCGCTCGTCTTCCGTGCCAGACTTGGGGTCGTTGGCGATGCCGGGGTTGGCGAGGGCATGGTTCTCTTGCGGGCAGCAGCCATACTAGTCGGAGACAGACGGTAATTAGCAAAGAGCCGATCGGACGGAAATAAATGTGCAGATGGATCGAGGCATCAAACGAGGAAAGCTGTAACGTTGAACGACGGAGAAAAAAGAGTCGGGCCGCAAAAGGTTGCACCCTTCACCTTCCTTTCTCCGGAGAAAAAAGAAACATACCTTAACAAACGATCCGGTCTTGCCACGCAGCACAAACCGCAGCTGGTCCTTCATGACAGACGCGACGTTGGTCTTGACGGTCACCACCAGCTGCGACTTATCCCCGGCGTACTCGAGCACAAGCGTAAACGAGTCGTGCACATCGGCACCCGCAAACGCACCATCGCTGCGGTACGACCGCATAAAGGCCGTAACAAAGGCGGGCTTGCCAAACAGCGTCAGGGCCTGGTCCAGCGTGTGCGAGCCCAGCTCGTAGATGCTGCCCAGGCCAGGCTCGTACTTGAGGTTAGCATACGCATCGGCCCAGGGAGCCCGAGGCGGGTCAAAGTGTATCTCGGCCTCGAGCACGTCGCCCGCTGCTTGCTTGCTGAGGAGGTGCTGCACCGTACGGAAGTCGCTGTCCAGGCGGCGGTTCTGGAAGACGGTCAAAATTTTGCCCTGCTTCTCGGCAAGGGCGATCAGTTCATCAGCGAGTGCCGTCGTTGCCGTAAAGGGCTTCTCGACAACGACTATGGACGTTAGACTGTTAGCATTTCGCCTGTTTTTGAATAGCGTGGGGAGCATCTGGTGATGTGATGGGTGGCAGGGCCTGTCTGTCTGCAACGTACCATGCTTCCCAGCGAGCAGGGCCTGCTTGGCAAAAGCCTCGTGGTTCAGCGACGCAACAATGACAACCTCAATGTTGGGGTCGGCAAAGAAGGCCTCGGCCGTCTGGTAGTGCTTGGCCTGGGGAAACTTTTCCGTGCAGTGCCCATACTTTTGCGTTTTGGCTGCCGACGCTGGCGCCCGCTGGAGGAACGCATACACGTCAATGTTCTTGTTCGGCAGGATGAACGGCAGGTGGAAGCAGTTGGTGGCCGTGCCAAAGCCGATGATACCAATTTTGACGGGGTCCATGGTGATGATGGCAATGACAATGGAGAGGAGATATTTGGATGAGATGGAGAGTCGCACGAGAGTTGCACGAGAGTTGAAGCCACGATATGGACCGTGTCAAGGCATGAGGACTCTTCTAGTTCTGGAGAATTATTCCCGTTTACGTCAATACCTGGAGCAATAACGAGACCGCCGTAGCGTTGGCCCGTCAGTTGACATTTTCTCGTATTTGCAATCCTCCTCAGTAGCGATGGTTAGAACTGGCGGGGCTGCATCAAGAGGGCAACGCCTAGCAGTGACGACATCTGCACGTCGTGTGTTGGCGGAGGAAGGCGGGGCACCGAGCACTTGCAGTTGCTATTAACCGGTGTTGTTCTTCTTATGTTGTTCTCACGAGTTTGTGTGCCTCGTGTCCTTGGACATCAACTCATTTTTTTGGCGTGATTTTCTTTCATAACAATAAAGTAGTATCTTTCAGACGAGTATACGAGTATGCGTACAATATTCCATCAAAAATACATATATTTTGCTCTGTCAAATATCGAAATTCAACTATTACGAAAAATTTCCGTGTCAATGTAACAATCTCTTTGTGATCAAGTCAATGATGCGGCGTTTGAAATGTGAAGTAGCATAGCAAAAATGAAATAATAAGGAAACTGCTGGAGTAGATGAGCAAAAAAATGTAAACTAAAAATTGAGAAGGGCAAAAAGAGAATCTCCAGGGGGCGAATCGAACGCCCGACTCTCAGATATTATTGATGTGCAATTACAGTCTGATGCCATAAACCAACTAGACCACCCGGAGTGCTTGTTGGAGGAAACAGTGTGAGTGCGGTATATAGAGCACACAGCAAGGCTGGTCAGTGGTACCATCCGCCCTAGAACTGACTGCTGTTTCCTAGCTGGTGCTTCCACATACTTGAGCCTGTAGCAACCTAGAAATACCACCTGCTCTGGTGAGCCCGGTCTAATCACTACCTGACCGTATGCTAGTAGGCCGGATTCTTCATCACAGGAAAATTGTTTCGATCTGCAAGACTACGACGACAGAACTGCCCTACTTCCTGCACAGCGTCCATATCCACTCACATGCATTGTCAGTTCTTACTAAATATGGGACTGTAATATATCGAATTAAATTTGATTTTTATTGAATCTCCCGTTCAGTCTCGTCGTCGACCATGTCGATCTATCTGCTGGTTTTTCCAGTTCTGGCTCGCTCTTTTATTGCCGTTACGAGTACGAGTACTTCCCCGCAGAATCTCCCCGCCACCAGGCTTGCTGCTGCGACTGATGCTGCTGCTGCTCTGGTCTAAGCTGATAACGGCCCACGCGTCAGGACTGCCGGCTTTGCCCCTCCAGTGCCGGCCTGACTCTGCGAGCTGGATCCCGCTCTCGGACCGGTTTACTTGGCTCCGCGGGGTGGCGGGGTGAAGAGAGGGGAACAAGCCATTATAGAGTCAATGCAAGAGAGGACATGGCCGAGAAATGTGTAAGACATGACAGAGCTAGCCTGGGCATGATTCCGTTGTGGTATATATGTAGTCTAGTCCGCCCGGAATTCTGGTGACATGACCGTGAAACCCATACAAGCAAGTCAGCTCGCAAGTAAATTCACAAGTCATTCTACAAGCCAAATGTCTCATCATCAACGCCCCCCCTTCCGTGCTGAGCACCTCGGCTCGCTGCTGCGGCCCCAGGCCCTCATCAACAAGCGTGTCCAGCTCGACGGCGAGAAGGCCGTGGTCATTGCGGCCGACAAGGAGCTGCGCAGCCTCGAGGATGCGGCCATTGACGACATTGTCAAGGAGCAGCTGGATCTCGGCTTCTGGCCCGTGACGGACGGCGAGTACCGGCGCCACCAGTTCTGGGGCACCTTTTTCCCGGCGCTCGAGGGCATGGACGAGATTGCCGACCCGCCGCTGGACATGTTTCGCCTGTATGTGCCCGATCTGGCGGCCTTCACCGAGGCCGGCCACAAGCCGGGCGAGTCCATTGTCTGCGTCGGCAAGATCAAGCACAAGGGCAGCACCTACCTCGACCAGTGGAACTACCTCAAGAGCAAGCTGCCCGCCGACAAGGTCAAGGGTGCCAAGCTGACGCTGCCGGCACCCGAGTGGTACCACCTGCGCTACAAGCCGGGCAAGGCCTACCCGGCCGACGTCTACGCCAACGACGCCGAGTACTTTGCCGACATTGCCGCCGCCTACCAGGCCGAGATCAAGGAGCTCTACGCGGCCGGCTGCCGCAACGTCACGATCGACGACCCCAACCTGGCCTACTTTTGCTCCGAGAAGATGTTGCAGGGCTTCAAGGACAACAACGACGTCGATGCCGAGGCGCTGCTGGACAGCTACGTCAAGCTGTACAACGACTGCCTACAGGGAAGACCCGCCGACTTCCACGTCGGCCTGCACCTGTGCCGCGGCAACTTTGCCTACTCGCGCCACTTTAGCGAGGGCGGCTACGACCGCATCGCCACCAAGCTCTTCCAGCAGATCAACGTCGACACGTACTTTCTCGAGTACGACACGGACCGGTCCGGCGGGTTTGAGCCGCTGACACAGCTGCCGGCCACCAAGAACGTCGTGCTCGGCGTCATCACCTCCAAGTTCCCCGAGCTCGAGAAGCTCGAGGACATGAAGGCGCGCGTGTACGCGGCAGCCGACTACGTCGCCAAGGGCACGCCCGGCCAGACGCGCGAGGAAGCGCTGAAGCGAATGAGCGTCAGCCCGCAGTGTGGCTTTGCCAGCCACCATCTGGGCAACAGCGTGACGCACGACGACATGGTGAAGAAGCTGAAGCTGGTTAGAGACCTGGCCGAGGCCGTCTGGCCCGGCGAGCCTTAGATTCTGCCTTTTGAAATGAGGATAGATGGGAATTTAACAACATAAGTAAATGTTTCAATACATAAGTATAGTAGATGTCGGTTAATAGGGATGCAGAGCTGTGGAATTCCACTAAATAGGTCGAAATGAATATAATAAGATTGGATTTGTATGGGGAAGATTGTACCGAATAAACTAGTATAATACCTCCTATCCTAATAGGTAAAAACTGTATGCTTGGGTCAAAGTGGTGATATTTAAAGAAGAGGAAACTATTTATAAGGATAAGGGCCCTAGAAAGGGGTTTTATCCCCCTATTCTATTGCGTTTGTTTTATTGCGTTTGTTTACTACGTTTGCCCTGATTTACTATAAGTAAGTAGTTTTATGTACCCTTATACGGTAGCTTAATAAGTAAATTATTTACTAATACTAGTTCTTTTTTTAAAAGTCGTAAGTTCGCGAAAACCGTTTAATCTATTAAAAAATAGTATAAAAATCTAGTAAAAACAAACCGTCCTCCTTGTTATAAGTAATCTTAGTAGGAAGGGGGAGTAGGAAAAGAATAAAAGGATAAACGGGCGAGTATTAAAAAATTAAAGTACTAGGCCGCGGTAACGAGGGGGGCGGGGTACCGGCCCTAGGGGGGTAGTATTAGTAAGATAGTACTTGCCGTATTTTTAATATACTTAGGTACGTTTTACTTATCCTTTTTCCGTAAAGTCGATACGGTTAGTATTAATAAGGCGGGCTAGAGTATCGTAAGCTTTCTTCGACTTTATTATTATATTTACCGGGTTTGTATCGTCGGTAATTTATTTGATTTTAGTAATTTCGCGTTTTTTATAGGTTTAGCGGATTATAACGAGGTCGATTATAAGCTTTTTCTCCGCCGTAGTACCTAGTCGGGTAACTACGTCGAAGATACTTTTGTTGTCGGTATAGATAATTAAAGGGATTTGTTTATCGTAGATATTATTAAGCGTTACTTTAATATAGTTTCTAATATTAAAGCCGTATACTAGTACGTAGAGTTTAGTTACTAGTACGCTTTTCGTTACTTTTTTATACTTTGTCGACGACTAGTATACTGTATTAGTATTATTTATAGTATCGCGGATAGCGATAATAAAACCGATTTAGGACGATAAGTTTTCGTTATTAACGAAAACGGTATTAGTAAAAACGATAACTTTAAACGAATTTTTATTTAATTTAACGAATTTGAGGTTACGTCGTAGATTAGCTATTTGTTATTATAGGTAGTCGTTAAACGTAGTAATATACTTATTATTTAGTTCGGAGTATTAGGCGGTAGTATTAAGGTTATAAGTAGTTTCGGGTTAGTATATAAAAGCTACGTATACGCCGCGGGCGCGTTAAGTAACGTACTACTAGTTAGTAGTAAAGAGATCGGAAGTACGGCCTCGAGTACTCTTACTAATGTTTAATTTTTTAGTAACGAGGCTAATATTGTTTACTTGGGTCTTTTATAAAAGAAAAATAAAATCGTTTTGTTTTATAGAGAGTACGCCGTTATTAAATTTAAGTGGAAAGGTAGTTATAAGTATTTTACGAGGTTTCGTTTTAAATTTAGTAGTTTTAAGCCCGGTCTTTTTAGCCGTAGTAAAAGTATTATTAACGACGATAAGGGTATTATTAGTTTATAGAGTTATTATTCCAAATATAGCGCTTTTGCGTATTATAAGGTATACGTCGTAAAGAGAAGGGTATATATTAAAGCGCTTAATATAGTATTTAGTATAGGTTATAAACTAATAATTGTTTGCTTCGGGTACGCCGTAAAAAGGCTTTACGATATATAAAATTGCGTTTTTAGGGAGGGTAAGAAGCTCCCGGGTAACGGGATATAGGTTAATAAAGAAATTACGGCGAAGGTAAGATATAGCTTAAATATAGGCTTGGGAGATATTCCAGAGTAGGAGGCGATAGTCGGAGCTTAGTTTATAGGCAGTAATATATAAGAGTAAACGTTAGTTTATACGTTAAATAGTAGGCGACTCAGTAAGAATAGTATCTTTATTATTATCGTTATAAGTTTATACTACGAATTTGTTTTTTTCGATTATTTAAGTAGTACCGGTATACTTTACTTTATTAATAAAACGACTACGGAAAATCCGGGTGCCGGTAGGGACTTTAGTACGGGGGACGGGTAGGAAAACGCCTTTTTTAAAAAGGCCGTAAATTTTTATACGGCGGGAGTCCTTAAATAAGGGCGTAAGTATTAAGGTAATTAATTTAATTTGATTTGATTTAATTAGTACACTTATAGACTACTTTTTAGTAGTATAAAGAACTTCTATACTAACTCGTACAATAAAAGCCCTACGGTAGCAGGCCTGTTGCTATCGGGAAAACTCTGTACGTAACTACCTCGTAGGGCGATCGTAGCGCTAAAGAGTATACAAATGTATGAGTGTATGGGCTAGGGCCCGTCTTTTCCGTGGCACTAGTGCTTGTCTCCGCCGTAGCGGCTACGCCGCGTAGGCGGTGCGGCCGCCCTTTTTCTTCTTTCTTCTTCTTCCTTTTTCCCCTTCGTCCTTCCTTTAATTCCCTTTTCCTTTTCTTTTTTTTCCGTTTATTCTTCCTTTCTTTTCGTGGCTACTATTGTTACGCAGCTAAAGGTACTGCTTGTTATCGTTCTACTTGTAGTTGCTGTACAAGGTTATACTAGGGCAAAGTGTATTAACGTAAGAATTATTTAACGACCCTAGCTACGTCGCGAGGGTGAGTCGTAGCCGTCGCGACGTCGTGTCGGTCACGTAGCTAGTGCCCTAGGAGGACGTAAAGTATAGTACGGGCGTTAGTATTTAGTAGGTAGGAGTAAAGGACGTAAACGCTGTCCTCCTACTCCCCGTATTAGTATCGCGGCGTCGTTGTTTCGGGGACGCGACGTTGGAATAGGTAGCCTTTAAGGCTAATATGCCCTAATTAGACTTACGTGAGTACGTTGCTTTTATACTTAGAGAGGCTAGCGTATTTAAGGAGCGGCTTTTTATAGTTAGGGTTAACGAGGCGAATAAGCACGTTACGACTAGGCTACGACGACGCCGCGAGGGCGGCTTGCTATTCGTATAGTTTAAGAGCGCGTGGCCCGGCGCGCGGCCCGAGCTAGCTACGCTACTATATTACTTAGGTAAAGACGTCGGATACAGGAGGGGCGGGGGGGTATCGAAGTAGTAAGCGGCCGGGGCGGCGTAGTTATGCTAGGCGTCGTAGTGTTTTATACTAGAGTTGTTTTAGGTATACGCGGTAATTGTGGTTAGTAGTATAAAAGTTTATTATACGGCGTTTAAAGTACGTTAGGATAGGTAGTATACTTATCTCGAGCTCGAGTAGGTAGAGAGGCGTTAACTTGTACGCCTTTACGACGACGCGGAGAGTAGTTTTTTGTATGCGTTAGAGGGGGGTTATTAAACGGGATAGTATAGTTTAATCGGGGCTAAGTTAGACCGGGCTACCGTAAGTTATAACGGAGCGGATATATGCGACGTAGAGTCGGCGTATTATAATTATACGGTATCCTTAGGCCGACGTAGTAATACGCGTAAGCGTAAACATTTGCGTCGTTATTTTGGCTTGTATTCGTTTGATATACTCCTTCTAGTCGAGCTTACGGTCGATTTAAAACTTTAAGAACCTCGTAGACTCCGTCGGCTGGATTTCGTTAGGGCCGAGCTTAAAAGGCGTCGAGTCGGTTTAGTAGTTACGGTTAAAGTGTATAAGCTTGTACTTAGTAGGCGCGAAGGCTATACCGTAGCGCCGGGCCTATACCTCGTATATACGCTACGCGTATACGAGTTAGTTATAGTTCCGGCGGATACTATCGCCTACTATAATAAAGTTAGTATTGTCGGCGAATCTTATAGTCGTAATCGTAGAGAGCGTAGTAAGTTCGCGGTATAGTATTAAAATATATAGGATAAATAAAATAGGGGATAATGTAAAGCCTTGGGGGACGCCCGTAGCGATAAGGATAGGTAAGGAGATATAGCCGTTAAAACGAAGTCGCGTTATTTTATTAGCGAGGAAACTACGCGTTTAGTTAACTATCTAGTTCGGGAAGCCCGTTAAGTGTAAGACGTATAAAAGTTAGGTATAGTTTACCGTATTAAATATACTACTAATATTAAGCTAAAGTAAGGACGCGTTTGCCCGGGCTAAGAACGTAGCTTTAATAATACTTATAAAGGCGACGTTTACGAACTCCGTAAACCTATATACTTTGTTACTTATCTAGCCTTTTAGAATTATATAGTATTACTCCGTAAGTTCGGTTACTTTACGGTTAACGAGGGTTTCGATAACTTTATTAAACGTATAAAGTAACGAGATAAGGCGATAGGTACTTGCTTTTTATTTTTATATAACTATTTTACCGGGTTTAAAAAAAACGACTATTAACGCGCGGCGAAACCGTCGCGGGTAGTATTCGAGGTTTAGGCTAGTTTAGGCTAGGTCGTAGAATACCGGAAGTAAGGGGGGGTAAAGAAGTTTAAAAAAGCCGGAGGGGATATAGTCGTCGTTTAGTGCCTTCTAAGAAGGGAAGCGGTTAAATACTATCGTAACCTTTTTACGAGAGACTTACTTTATCAAGTCGTAAAGGGTAGTAGTAAGCTAGGGTTATAGGATATTTAAAAGATCCGCCGAAGACGAGGGGAAGAATTTATTGGTAAGTATACGTGCTTTATCGTATTAGTCGGCGGTAACTAGTTGCCCCGGGCTGGGCCGAAGGTTAAGTAAGCGGATATCGTCGGGGGGCTTATAACTACGGATACGTGCTTATTTTTCGAGCGTTTATAAAAGTTTGTTATCTTACGAGGACGAGTCGACGGTATCGCGCTAATACTTCGTTTTGGCACGTTTAATTATTTTCTTTTTATATCGGCGGGCTACGTTATAGTCGTCTAGGTCGAAAAGGGACTAGGTTCGTTTCTAAAGGCGGAAGGCATAGTTATACCGTCGAGTCGCCGTCGTAACGTCGGAGGTCTACTAGGCGGAGGTTGTTCCGCGGGCCGGGTGTTTTTTTCTAGCTACTATATTTACTATCGTAGTAAAGAAAGAAGTAAGTTAGTCGATATAATTATCGAGAATTTGCGGGGTTAGTGTAACGTTGTAGCGGAGTCGTAGCGTTAAAACGACGAGCTCGCGGGTATTTTTTTCGTCTATATCCTTCTATAACTACCTTTAGGGGGCCGGTATAGTTAAATATAAGAAGGAGAGGCTAAACCGGATAAGTAAATAGTCCGATCCGCTTTATTCGTACGTTTTTTCGTATAAGACGCGCGCGCGTTACGAGTACTAACAAAGGTCGATTATCGAGTCGCGTTAATTATATCTTTAGCGGGTAGTAAGCCCGAACGGGGTAGCGAGGGAAAGGTAAAAAAAAAAAGTAAGGTAGAAAAGAGAGTTAGTATAAGGAGAGGTATATTAATAAAAATCCTAGAGGGGGTAGTATATATTAAAATCTCCTAGGAGGATATTGTCGTGGGTCGGGTTCTAAACGGCTATAACGTCGCGGAAAGGACTCGACTAGTTTACGAGGTACGGGTTAGGGGAGTATACTAACTATACCGTAGTCCGTCGGTTGTTGATTTTAAGGGTAACGCTATACTAGTTTTTACCGCCGGATAAGGACTACGTTACGATCTTTTACCGTTTATATAAGTAAATAGTAACGTTGCTTTTTATATAGATAGTATAGTACTTAGACCTAGATTCGTTTTATAGGAGACCGTATGTATTCTTACCGGGTTCTTGGATAACGAGGATATCAGGCGCGAGTCGAGAGTTTAACGCCGTTATTACGTTATCGATACTTTTTTATAAGTTTTACTAGACGATATTAATTATATAGGGGGCGGGATTAGGAACGTGTATTACGGGCTAGGGTATTATCGTTGTTTAAGTTGCCGGCGAACATGGTTGGGATAGTAAGATTGTTTACGCTCTCCCTTTAGAGGAGCGCGCTAGTAAAGGGGCGGCCTAGTCGTTTCGGCGCCTCGGTTTAGGAGGGCGGTAGTAATAGGGTAAGTATAGTCGGCTAAAGGTTAGTAGTATAGTAAGTTACGAAGCGGGAGGGACGTAAGCGATACTCCTTAGCGGCTTTTTCGCGGGCGGCCTTAGCTTTAAGGTAGTTAGTATTTTAAGTTTCGTAGTTAAACTAGTAGTTAGCGTATTTGGGTTTACTAGTATTAGAGTAGTTTATTATAGTATGCCTTTCGAGGGAGTACTTGGCGTATTTTTGTTTGTTGTTATAGTAACGGGTTATATACCCGAACGCTTAGTACTTAAAGTATCGTATAATTTTGGACGCCGCGTAGTACGGTTCGTAGTCAAATATTTGTACCTCCTACTTTAAGCCGCGGTTATATAGCGTATTCGCGTTATCGACGCTACTTAGGTAGAGTTTGAGTAGGCCGGTCTTTTTACTACGAGTTCTAATAATAGTAGTAGAAAGCAAAGATAGGAGGGATATTTTAAAAGTATTATCGCGTTTTATTATTAAAAGGTTAAAAAGGCGGACTAGTACCTTCTTAGTAACGAAAACGAATATACGTCGTTACGGCCGTACGCGGTCGTTAAATATAGCTATAATCTAGGGGAAAGGGCTATTTCCGAGCGGTTCTTTAAATTATATAACGACGTTATAGCTAGAAAACTTACGTACGCCTACGAGTTCGTTGCTTTAGGGTAGGACGGCTTTAATAGCTTAAGCAATCTCGTAATAAGTGTACTGTTTAATATTATCGGGGGCGTCGTTATAACGAATCGTAATTTCGTATTAGTCGCGCTCGCGGGCGGGAATAGTACGGACCGTATTTTTAAGGATATCGGAGAAAGAGGGAGGAGGAGTTATCGGGGGAGTAAAGGGGAAAAAGGGCGGGAGATAGCCGCGGACGAGGTCGAGGAGCTCGTTAGTTAAAAAGTTATGTCGGACGTATTCGCTATACGTAGTAGTAACGCCCTCGATAACTTTTCGTACTAGCCCTAGGTCGACGCCCTTAGCTTAGAAAAGACGGGAAATAAAGTTTTCGAATGTTTTAGTTTGTTCTTTAATAGATTTGGCTATATTCGCGTTGTCGCGGCGAGAGGGGGATAAATTCGTGTCGTTGTCGGGGCGAGTCGTGATCGTGTCGGCTAGTCGCTCCAATTGTCGTAATAGCGTTTGGCCACCGCTACGACCGCGCCGCGAGGGCGCGGCGGCGGCGCTGCGCCTGACTATACTTTCGATGATAGCGAATCCAATTCCGTTATTAATTTGATAAATTTGCTCTCGCGTAGCTATGTCGCGATGATTGTCGAAGAAGCTTGGGGAGTGCGTATAACTTTTAGGGTAATTAATTAAATAGTAGCGTTAATACCGTAAATTATAGTAAATACTACTAAAGGGGTTTCCCGTTTTTAACGGAGGGTACGTATAAGTAAACTTACCCGGTTAGGATTATTATAGTCGGGCGGGCAGTATATACTAATCCGTTCGTTAGGGGTAATTATAATACTATTAAGAACGTTACTAGGTTTCGGGGTAGTAGTAGAGGGATTTTTTTTACTAGAATTAGCGCTTTAGGGGGTTATAATTGCTAAATTTTTTTTTATTATTAATCCTTTTTTTTCCGGTAAGGCGGTTACGTTCTTTAAAGTTTCGTCGGTAGGTTTTATTTTAGCCGGTAGCGGCGTAGGGGGATAAAGCGTACCCCGCGTATTATAAGTAGTACTACGAACCGGCCGGCCTTTACGGGCGCGGGCCGGGGTAATCGGGGCCGCGGAGTTACTTTTGTATTTATAAATCCGTACGGAGGTATTCCGGAAACTTAATTAAGTCTCGTTACCGTTATCGATTATAACTATTTTTTTATTAACGTTTAGTACCCAAAAAGAACTTTTTTATTTAGTTAAAGATACTTAGTTATTACTACTATAAGTTTTACGGAAAACCGTTACTTAATTATTAATATAAAGCGGGCGAGTATATAGCCCGTTACGTATAACTAGCGTATCCCGGAAGCGGCGTTCAGATTAAAGTTTTTCGAGTTTTTTTATAGTTACTCGAATAGTAGTAGTACGGCGGGTAATAAGGACGGCCGGAGTAAATACGAAGGTTATTCGGGGATACGCGTTAAAAACTAGGAGGGTTAGAACGATACCGTTTAGCCCGGCGGTATCGTTAATAGCTTTAATAGTTATTTAAAGAATAGAATCCTCGTCGATATTTAGTACTTCGTTTTTAATAATTTTATATACTTATTTTACGAGGTCGTAGTAACGTTTAACTTTATTAATATTATAATATACCTTTATAAGAACGCCCTTAGTCTTAGATTTTAAAAAAATAGTATTATTTTTAAAGGTTTAAGTAGTAAAGTTAGTACTTTAATCGTATACGATAAGGTTTAAAGGGCTAAAATAAGTATTAATTTAATACTTTCGTAGTTTATTTTATATATACTAGGTAGTTATATTACGGAGTTAGCGAGTTACTATAAAGTTAGTTACCTCGTCGACGACGTAAATATAAGGCTTACCGTCGATATATATTATATTTACGATAATCGTGCCGTTGAACGTAATATTATTGCTTTTACGAAAGTTAAACTTAAAGCGACGAAAGGATTTTTGATATATTTAGTACTCGTAGTAAAAGCGGCGAATTTCTTTTAGTTCTTTAATATTTATATCCGTATTACCGGTAGTTTAAAGGAATTAGTATAATTTACCGACGGAGGGATAGCCGAAGCGGTAATAAAAGCGTTAAAGTTCGATAGTTATAAGGAAGGAGATTACGTTATTATAAACTATTTTTAGGATAGTTATAAACGCGTAGTTATAACGACGGATAATTGGCGTAAGCGGTACTTTTACTTAGTTAACGCGGCGAATTATTAGGTTATAAATATTATCGAAGTAATAGTTTAGCTTATCGAGGTCGTATAAGGTAATAAAGAAAGGAGTCGAGGTCGGTATAACGTAAAAAGTAATAGTACCAATCAGGGTTTTTACGGAAGCGGCGCCGATATAGTTAGTAATACTAATACCAAAGTAAACGTTAACGGAGCCGGTTTTAGAAAGATTTATATTAACTTCGGGCCGAAACCGTTATAACGCCGTGAATTGCGGGCGTCCGTACGTCGAGGCTTTAATAATTCCGGTATCGATAATAAAGCCAATAAACTCTTTATTATTGTAAGTAGAAGAGTCGAAGTAGATATTAATAACCTCGTTATAAACTATATCGTATTAGAAAGGGTTAATACCGAGGGTATGGGTAATACGGGATTTAATAAAATAAGTAATAGTCTTTTTACTATCGTAGTTTATAGCTACGCCGTAAAAGGTAGTAGCTTCGAAAAACTTTTCTTTTTTATTATTTTTTTAATCCGAGCTTAAGTTTAATACTTCCGATAAAGAAGTAGTAATTTTAGTACCGTCCTTATAAGCTTCGAGCTTAGTAATATACTAAATTATATTATTATTTTTTTTTTTTGCCTTTTACTAGCGCTTGTAAGCGATTTTTTTTTTTTTAGTATAGTTACGGTACTAGTAGTTTTTTTTCTTATAAATAAAGTACTTAAACGGGCGACGGGATAGTTAGGGACTAGCGGTAATAACGGCCCGGGGTTTTTAGCCACGGTTAAAAGTACGATTAGTATATATTATTTCGGAGGTATATCCGGCCGGGAGGATATCGGTATTTTTGGGGGTAGGATAAGACTTACGGTCGTATTAATAGGCTATTTTAGTACTTTTAATAATATTATAGATAAAGTTATCGTTGTTATAGATAGAGTTACGAGTTAAGGTATCGGTATTATTAACTATAAAGGCCGTACAAGGCTAGCGCTTAAATTCGACGATAAACTTATTTTATAAGTACTCCTTACGCTCCGTTTTATTATAAAAGTTAAAATACTTTATTCCGTCGACGATACGTTTAGTAAAAGTACGTACGATATCGGGGAGAGATTTGTTTAGTATTTCCTTAGTTACTATTTTTAGGTTGAGTATTTATTACTAGTTTTTACGGAAGCGGCGGATATCTTTAGTTTTAAACTTTTTAACTATTATATATAGTATACGGCGTTAGCTAGTAGTTTAGTCGAGGAGCTTTTTATAGTGGTTATATAGGTCGTCGTGCGTTATTATGATAGGTAAAAGGGCCGTGATATAGTCGTTTACGAGTTTTTTACGGCGATAAACGTAGAGAAAGTGGTAGGCGTAGTAACGGAGGTTTAAGTCGTCGTCGATCCTTTTGTAACGGTTTTGGTTTGAGTATCCTTTTTCGATATCGGTTACGATATAGCGTTAAGTAATAGTTTTTTTTGGTAGGGAGCGTTTAAAAAAAAAGTCGGTATACGAATTTTGGATAGTACGGCGTTATTTAATTACTACGGGGTTTAACGAATAGGCGTAAAGGGCGCGTTTATAATTTTTGCGGTTATCGTTATTGTTATTTCCGTTATTATTATTATTATCGTTATTATTATTATTATTATTGTTATTATTATTATTATTATTATTATTATCCAGTTACGAGACGGTTTTGCGTTCGTACTCGCGGGGTATATAAGGGTTTTTTTATACTACTACGTTATTGTACTAAGGGGGTTTACGACCTTGTTTTTTATATTCGTTAACTAGTTTTATATATTCGGCCTTTTAAACCGATACGGCGTACTTAGGGTGGATATATTCGATACTTAGTATATACTAGAGGGTTATATTTTTAGTCCGTATACTTAACTCGTTGTAGGTAGTAGTAGCCCGTAAAGTATTATTAGTATTAAGGAAGGGGGGAGGGGAGTCGGCCGCGACGGCTTTTATAATAGTATTGATTTTAGTGCTACCTTTAGTATTATAAGGTTTAATATAGATACTTTAGCTTATAATAATATTACAGAAGTTAAGTAAAACTCCGGGTAGGTAAACCTTAGTAAAGTTATCGTAGGACTAAGTAGTTACTATTTTTTTAAGACGTTTTAGGAAGTCGACGTCGATTATAGAGTCCGTATTTTCGATTTCGTAGATATAGTTTTAGAGGATAGTCGTAAAGTCGTAAGGCTAAGGCGACTTAGAGGATAAAACGGTATTAGCTTTCGTTTTTAATTATACTTGGGCGTTATAACCTTCGTCGTTAGCTATTTTTGGTGTAGGTTTAAGTACTTTTACCGGGGAGGAGGTAGTATAGTAAAAGTGGGGATAAATAGTAGGTAAGAGGGGGGGTATAGACCTTATTGTTTAGTTTCTTATTAAGGAGACTAATTAGTATCGGTTAATAGGGATGTAGAGCTATGGAATTTTACTGAATAGGTCGAAATGAATGTAATAAGATTGGATTTGTATAGGGAAGACTGTACCGAATGAACTAGTATAATACCTCTTGTCCTAATGGGTAGAAACTGTATGCTTGGGTCAAAGTGGTGATGTTTGAAGAAGAGGAAACTATCTATGAGGATAAGGGCCCCAGAAGGGGGTTTTATCCCCCTATTCTACTGCGTTTGCTTTACTGCGTTTGCTTATTGCGTTTGCCCTGATTCACCGCAAGTAGGTGGCCTTATGCACCCTTATGCGGTAGCCTAGTAGGTGAATCATTTACTAATAGTAGAAATTTAAAACGACTTTGATGAAATCAATATAAGATTTAGACGAGTACTAGTATGAATGAGAGAGATGATCCAGCTACTGTACGAGTACTCGTATTTACACTGCATTTGCACTGTACTGCACTGTATCGCATTGGAGGACCAATTAGAGGACCCGTATATGCTTACTGGATCACGTGCACGGTGGATTGGCTTTACCGAACTTGCTCCTCGCCAATTCTGCTTGACGGACTACACGACCGTTGACGCCGACGACGACGACGATTGCGATAGCTGACCGACGTCGACCCCAATACAACTCGACTCTTCTACCGCCACGCTTTCTCCTCCTTGCATACTAGCACATTGCCCACCATGGGTCACGGCCACGATGATCTCCCCGAGCTGCCGAGTGCGTCCTACCTTCTCCGATTCCCGCCGGCCGCTGCGGCGGTGACGGCGACGCCGATACGCAGTCGAGCTTCTACACATACCGATTGCTAACAATGTGCAGAGGCAACCCGCGAGCAGATGAGCGAGGCCAAGCTGCCGCTTGCCTACCGCGACAACTGCGCCAACCTGCTCATCCCCCTCAACCGCTGCCGCTTCGAGACGTACTACCTGCCATGGAAGTGCGAGGTGAGTCTTTGTTGGACCTGTCGTTATTTTGCACACACGCTTGCTAACTGGCCAGACCGAACGCCACAGCTACGAGAAGTGCCAGTACATTGAGTTCAAGAAGCGGGTGGCGCGGATGGACGAGTTACGAGAGGCCAAGGGCGGTGCACGGAGCAACTAGCTGCGGATCGGCGGATGTCGGATCAAGAGGACGACAAGATGGCGATTGGAAAGGCTCGATAGTCAGATCGGAAGATCAACAGACACGGCATAGCAGTGGACATACGGTCGAGCGAACTTGCAAGCATTACGGTTTTGAACATCGGGCCAGTGCACGTGACCCTAAACCACACGAACATTTGCTGAAGAAAGGACATCACAAAAGAGCATATGCAGATGGTGTATCATTGAACAAACGCCTTGTCTGGTTTTCATTACTCTTGTTCCTTCCTCCCTGGTTGCCAATCCGTATCCGTTTTGCCCACTGTTCCTCAGAGGCCCCTAACTACCCAGCTACCCAGGCTACCCATTTACAGAGCCTCGCCAGCCTCGGCCTTTTGCAGGCCATACTTCTTGAGGCGGATGGCCTGGATGTTGATGAAGCCGCTGGTGTCGACGGGCGAGAAGTCGACGAGCGAGTCCATGGACGACTCCTCGGACGAGTAGAGCTTGGAGTCGGGCGAGCTGCGGCCCAGGACGTAGGCGTTGCCCTTGTAGAGGCGCAGGCGGACCTCGCCGTTGACGAGCTGCTGCGAGAAGACGAGCGAGTTCTCAATGAACTCACGCTCGGGCGAAAAGTACATGCCGTTGTACAGAAGCTCGGACCAGTTGTGCGTGACAAACTGGTCGCGCAGCGAGCGCACCTTGCCGTCGAGCACGAGGCCCTCGAGGTCGAGGTGGGCCAGGCGCAGGATGGTCATGCCGGGGGCGTCGTAGCAGCCGCGGCTCTTGAGGCCGATGAAGCGGTTCTCGACAATGTCGATGCGGCCAATGCCGTGGATCTTGCCGAGCTCGTTGGCCTTGTTGAAGAGCTCGACGCTGTCGGTGTACGTCTTGCCGTCGACAATCAGCTTGGCGGGCAGGCCCTTTTCAAAGATGATCTGCACGTCCTGGGGCGTGTTGGGCGCCTTCTCGGGGTCGTCGGTGCGCGTCCACATGTCGACGGGGGGCGGCTGCGAAGGGTCCTCGAGCGAGCCGCTCTCGTACGAGCAGTGGGCCAGGTTGTCGTCCATGCTGTAGGGCTTGGCCTTGGTGGACGTGACGGGGATGCCGACCGACGCGGCATAGTCCAGCAGGTCCAGACGGCCCTGGAAGCGGTTGAAGAACTCGGGCATGCGCCACGGCGCAATAATCTTGATCGCGGGGTCAATGGTCAAAAAGGCCAGCTCAAAGCGCACCTGGTCGTTGCCCTTGCCCGTGCAGCCGTGCGACACAAACTGGCAATTCTCGTCCTTGGCCACCTTCATCTGCGCACGCGCAATGACGGGGCGCGCCAGCGACGTGCCCAGCAGGTAGCGGCCCTCGTACTGGGCGTTGCACTGCACAGCGCGGAAGCACAGCTCCTCGACAAACTCGCGGCGCAGGTCCAGGATGACCATCTTGGCAGCACCGAGCAGGGCCGACTTGGCCTTGACGGCCTCCCAGTCCTCCTCCTGGCCAACATTGGCAAGGAAGCAGACAACCTCGTAGCCCTCCTCGAGAAGCCACTTGAGGATGCAGCTGGTGTCCAGGCCGCCTGAAGAGTTAGCACAGTGGCACGCGAGTCGTTGGTATGAGAGGACAGGACGAGGCACGACGTACCAGAGTAGGCGAGACAGACGCGTCCTTTGCTCATTGTGTATGTTTGGTGTGGTGGGAAAGGTACGAGTAGATATAAGGGTCGTTACTGGGAAGATGCAGATGTTGACAATGGAAGTAAAAGTGTAAAAGCGAGGATGGCGGGACGCAAGTGATTTAAATCTAGTCTCCGCAGTGACAGCTACGGGTACGGAGTCGTCCAGTTATGACTCTTTCCTGCGCGTCTTCCTCTTCATTGGAAAATTTTATCTCTACCGGCGTCTTCTTATCAGAGGGGTTCCGTTCATCGGCGGGAGGTGAGGGGGATAATCTACGGATTGGCTTGTGTGATTGGCCCAATGCAGACGATCAAAGTTAGTCATCCAACGCAGGGCGAGAAGAAACTTTTGTGGGTCACTTTTGATGAAGAGACTGCGTCCGGAGAAAACGGCGTACCAGATTTGTCGGCGTAAGGGTCGGAGTAGAGACAATCTACGGAGTAAAATAGACTCTCTGAGTTTAAGTGCTCTTTGGCAGATTTGAGAGGACTTTGACTGGTGGTGTTTGGGCCAAGAGGAATGGATGACGAGGTTGAGACAAGAAGGAGGGGTAAAGGATTGATTGAAGAACATGCCAAGGAAAAAGGAAAGAAAGGTGAAAGGAAGAAGAGGGAGAGCAAACAAAACAAACAAAACGAGACATATCACAGTAGACAGACCTTTGGAACTGCGAACAACACAGAGTGTAGTGTGCATCGCTAGTGAGGCCCGAAAGTAACCAGATTTGCAGGAAGGTGCCGATGCTCCCAGCAGCTCGGTATCGGCACACAGTCTGCCGGCGACGCCGTGGAAGCGTACCCAGACCGCCATATTGTTGCATGTGCTGTGTTGCCAACATATGCAGCTAACAGCCTCAGTATTGGCAAGCCTGTTGCACGGCATCTGGCGTTGAACTGGGCTCCCTCACAGCACAACGACAGCTGGGGTCCTGTGCCCTGCTGTGCTCTTCCCGTGTCTATATTTATAGTTGATCACGGCACCGCCTTCCACTCCCCTGCATCGGTTCCTGTCCAATCCAGCGATGTTTCGGGTGTACGGAGTAAATCCTTATTTTTAGCTGACCGCAAATCCATTCCCTTTGTGATACCGGGGTCAGTCTTGTTTGAACAGGGACTTTCAACTGGTGTCGTTCCCAGCACCTGCGTTTCCATGTCTCTGGATCCCTGCAGGTGCCACCAGAAGCACGACAGGCTAGACACTGCCACAACGTGCTTTCGCACGCATTCGTCCCATCCACGCTGATCTTTTTTCCATGTCTCACGATCGAGAGAATCGTAAGGAAACGGCAAACGGCACTTCAATGGCCCACGGAGTTTGTTACGAGTACATTCTACTTAGTAAATGCCTTTTTTTTTTTTTTTTTTAACAATGCATCATCAAATAGTTGCATCCAACCTTCATTGTTTGGAGTAAGCGTCAGGTGCTAGCGCTGTAAGACCCTACACACCTGGCAAGCAAACGAGGCTACAGAGTACTCGTACTTTGTATTCGTAGGAAACGACAAACAACACTACGACTGCTATTCTCGTACTTCGTACTCGTACTTACTCCGTACACATCTTACTCCATACGAGATTCAGGGGCACACAATCGTGGCTGGTCCGTGGCAGCCGGAGATACGAGTACTCTGTACTCCGTCCTCGTAAACAATGAAGAAATATGCGCCTGTCGATCGCTCGGTCCTCTCCTCTTTTTAGGACCCCCTTAGTCTTGGCAATCGTAGACGACCGAACGAACCCCATTTCCTGCCATGATCGCCGTCTGCACGAAAGACTGCGTCGTATTGGCGGTTGCACCAGCTGTAATCAGGTCCCATTCAATATGTAATCCATGACGTCCCAAAGAAAAGCCAATCCGACTATTTAAAGACGGCTGCCCTTTCTCCCCTTTTGTCAGCATCCCATCCTCCTCACCCTCAACCTCTTCAACCTCATCCGCCTCCGCCTCCACCTTCACCAATACCATCCTCGCCATCACCCTCACCTTCTCATCATCATGTTCGCCTTCTACCTGTCCTTCCTTGGCCTGCTGGCCTCGGCTCTCGCCGCTGCGGTGCCCAGCACGTTCATGGCGTCTACGTATTCATGGACTGTCACGAACTGGACTGCCGTTCCCGGTGGTGAATACTGTGAGTTTTTTAAAGGCAAAGGATCACCTGCCTGCTTTTCCTCGACTAACCACCTCGCCCAGCCTTCAACATCTCGGCCCCCTACGCCGACGGCAACTTCCCCGTCCCGGCCTTTGTCGCCTACTGCGCCGGCTCAAAGACCGAGTACGAGCTCTGCCGCATCACCGACCTCCGCAACACAACCCACCGCCGCCAGGTCGTCTCCAAGCTCATGCCCGCCACCAACGCGACCGCCGCCAGCATCGCCGTCAGCTACAAGTTTGACGACCTCAAGCAAGAGAACAGCTGGTGGAACTACACCTCGTACGCCACCCAGCCGTACGCCCCCAAGAACGCCACGACTGTCTTTGTTATGAAGCCGTCTGAGATTGCTGGTGTTGCTTAGATGGAGAGACCTGGTGGTTACGACTAGACTACGGTGCTTTTCCACATAGACTTTAATTATCAGACTACAGGTTTCAATGAGAAAAGTTATTTCTTCTCGGGTTCAAACAAGGACGGCTGCTCTGCACGGCAGCCAAATAAAGTAGCAAATCAAGTTGTCTGCATGCATCAAGTTGTACCAGTGCGACCGCAAAGCGGTTGTCTATCCGTAGCACAATGGAATTAAGACTGGCTTTAGAGGCGACACTGACACGAAATGCTATTTCTCATCGGCCAGGCCGTCGTCAACAAGATGGTGGTCGTGGCCGAGTTAAGCTACCGTATCATAATGTTGCAAGATATCACAACTTCATGTCACGACATGCACGCAGAACAGTAGAAGAGCAATATAGATATCAGCTATTTAGCATAAGAGAAGAGAAAAAATAAAATCCGCAACGTCATTCGCCCATAGCCGAGCATGGTGGAAAGTGAAGCGGAACGGCCACTTAGCAAATCAGTAAACATAACCGCTGCCATGTAAGACGAGGACAGTGCATATGCAAATGATATGCTGAAGAGCAGAAAGTTAAGAGGTGTCAAACTGACAAATGGGAGAACGGACGTATCAAAGAGGATCTACCTGGTTGATAGCCTTCTCAGAAGAAAAGATCGCAGTCTCTCAATTTTTGGTACAATGGAAGAAAAAGCAAGAGACGGCCAGATTGCAAAGCGAGCAAAAATTCAGAAACGTTTCAAAGGAACGGAGACGAAAATAATAAATAGAAAGCAAAAGTGTCAAAAAGAGACACATGAAGTGCATCATCGTTATGGCGTAAAGTGATAAGAGAGATGGAAAATGGAAAACTGGAACTGCATAACAACGAAAGAGCAAGATGTAAACACACGCAAAAAAAAAAAAAAAACAGAAACAAAATACACCGGTCCCAAGCCTAAGAAAGAAAAATAGAAACAGAATCGACTTGAGACTTAGACTGCAGTGCGGCGCTTCTCGGTGCTCTTCATCAGGACCATGGGCGCCTTGCGCTGCTGGCCACCGGCCGACGGCTTGACCGTCTTGAACACCGACGCAAAACTGCCCGACACGGCAGCGCCCGACGCACTGTCGCTGTCGCTAGCAGCAGCGCTGTTGAGCGAGTCCGTGCTCTTGCGGATGACAACCTTCTCGTGCGTGTCCGGGCGGTCCGAGCCGATAGCACCCCAGCTGCCCGTCGACGTACGCGAGCTGGGCAGCGAGCACTCAACATCATCGCCGTTCAGGCTGCCAGAGCCACTACGCCCCGAGACAGACTCGTCGTCGGTGAGAGGCAGAGCCGCTTCCTCAGCCGTCTCCGAAATAGGGCTGATGCTGCCCGCGCTACCCGTGGAAGTCACCTGACGGCGAGTAAAGCCAGCACGCACCAGGTTGTGCACAGCAGAACGGCGCGTGCGCGTGGCAAAGTTCTTGCTACCCTCGTGCTTCGACGTCGGCTTGCTCGCAAGCTCGTCAAAGTTGGGCGGGCCACGAGGCTGCCGAATAGGGTGCTCGCCAGCACGGGCCTGGCCAGGGCCGTAAGTGCCGACCTGCATGGCATTGGCCGGGAACACCGACGACTTGGGGCCAGCAGACTTGGGGAACTCCTGGCCGGTGGACGTCGGGCCGCCCGTCACATCAACCAGGAGAGAAGCCGACTTCTTGTGGCCGCGGCGGAAGGCGTTGGCGCTGGGCGGCGGAAGAGGAGCATGGTCGGACAACGGCGTCGTGGAATCAATGCGGCGAGGAGGCGACAGGTTGCGGGACATGTTGAACTGCCCGGCACCCTCGCCCGGCGGCGGGGAGACCTGGACACGAGGAGCCGTGTTGGGAGAGGCATTGCGGTGCATGTGCTGCTGCTGGAACTGCTGCTGCTGGAACAACTGCGAGCCACGGTTCTGCTGGTAAGGCATCCGCTGCTCTTGTTCTTGCAGAAGCTGCTGCTGCTGCTGAGCCTGCTGCTGCTGGAGCTGCATCTGCTGCTGCTTCTGGAGAAGCTGAAGGTACTGCAGCTGCTGCAGGTTGGCATTGTATTGGTCCACGTACTGGTTGCTAACCTGCGAAGGAGCCTGCCCAACATACACAGCCTGCTGGCCCGTGACAGGGTCAACAAACGAGTACAGCTGCTGCTGCTGAGCCGCCTGCTGCTGCTGAAGCTGCTGCTGCTGCTGGAACAAGAGCTGCTGGTAGGCAGCATTCTGCTGCTGGGCGTTGCCACCAAGGTTCATGCTCTGGAACTGCTGCTGGGCCGCCTGGACCGACATCAGCTGTTGCTGCAGACGCTGCTGCTGCTGGGCCAGATACGCATTGGTAGCAACGATATCAGCATACTCGCCATCCAGAGACGCATCGGCATCAAGCTCTGGGGGAGCAAGAATTTGATCCGCAGTGTAGTGCTGCTGCATGATACGCTGCTGCTGAGCCTGCTGGGCCCTAAGCTGCTGCTGCTGGGCCTGCTGCTGAGCGTGCGGGCTGTTGTACGTCTGACCGTGGGCAAACCGGGGAAGAGACGTCTTAGGGCCGCCGTAAGCACCCTCGGCACCGCCGTACGCACCACCAGCGGACACGTTGCGCGACTGCTGGTTCATGGCAGTGGGCACCGTGGGCGACTGGGGAAACGTGGCGCCTGTGGCCGACTTGGGCGCAGTGCGAAGGCCAGCCAGCAAGTGCGAGCGACTGGTGCGTGGCGTCGCCAGAGCACCTTCGCTGCCGGCACCGGGCTTGTTCGCATCAATGGACAGGGGCTTGAAGGCCTGTCCGCCTCTGCGCGAGGCGAGACCCGAGCCTGGCATGACCAAGCCGTTGTTGGCAGCGTTGCCGGCGTTGCCAGCGCTGAAGTTAGGTGTGTGAGACATTTTTGTGAGTGCTTGGAGCAAGACTTCCCGAGTCAATTGCTGCAAATTTTTGTTGTTTGTCGTGTTTAACGGGCCGGGCTTGTTTGTCCTTTGGAAGGATCGAAAAAGCTGGGTATCAACCCGAATGTCGTATCCGATTGGCCAAGAGAGACTGGATGCGCTGTGAAACCAAGCAATTGGTGGCGAACACGAGATAATAGAAATTAATCGAGGGAATGGAAGGTCCGAGCAGATAGCAAAATTGCAAGTGTCGAACTCAAATGCTGGACGGTAAAAAAGGGATGAAATGCGATGCGATGCAAAGGCGGACGTATAGAGCAAACGACACAACAAGGTCTAAAAGAAGGACAAGAGCCGCTGGCGGCACAAATATCCGGGTTGCTTGGGAGGACAGGGAGAGACAGAGTCGAGGCTGTGTTAATGATGCAGCAGCCTCAGTGCGCAAAAAGAATCGAGCCAAGAGTGTCCGGATGTTGTAAAAATGCGAGCGGAGGACACGACAATTAGAATGGCGCACGGATGCCAAAAAAGAAGCGGCCGTCGAGACGGAGAAGAAATGAGTAAAAAGAAGTTGGTGTACAAGAAGTAATTAGGGCAAAAGTTGATAGAAGAAAGACGAGTGGATGACGGAAGACAGGCAGGCGAAGCGGTTGAGCAGTCAGGCAGAGATCAGACGAGGAGCCACGAGCTCGCGGGATGCGTCGGGTATAATGAGAGAAAGGCGAGAAGGGGCAGAAAGAGAGAGCGGAAGAGAGTCGATTTCTTGCTTGAGGTAGAGTCGTGCTGGATCCGGATCGAAGAGGTTGGCAGATTGTGCGTCGCACGTCACAAGAGAATGATCGATGGAAAAAGATCAGACTGGCAGTGGAAACTGGTAGTGATAATCGTGTGAGCTTTGTTGCGTCTTTTTTTGATTCCGTATTTTTGGGTGCTGATGCTTTTTTTTGTCTTGGGTTTTGGTGATGGTTTTTCAGATTGCTTTGGAGTTGAAAAGGGCACAAAAACACAATTGGCCGAACGAGGTTGGAATGGTGAAAGAAGAACGACAAAACAGCGCGGATCGAATGGATTGAGCGACAACGAAGAGGAGGGAGAAAAAGAAAGAAGACGAAAACGAAGAGGGAGGGGAGGGGAACGAAAGATTGTTGAGGAGAGGAAAGGAAGAGAAGAGAGAGAAGAGGAGGGAAGAAGAGAGGAGAGAGGCAGTCTGGCGATGCTAGGGAAGGAGCAAACGGCAGGGAAGGGGCGACAGGGGCAAGGGGGAAGGGTGTGCAGTACGGAGTACGAGTACTCGTAGACAGCGTTGAAAACGGATCAATAGTAGAGCAGATTTTAATATAAATAGTATTAAAACCACAGAAGAAGCAAGAGGGTAAACGTGACGGAGAGAAATAAGGTGTGTGATTGGCCAGAGGCAGATGGGCGCGGTGGCAAGTGGGTCGTTGAGACGACTAAAACAGAAGGGTGTGGAGTTTACTGGCACTGTGCGGAGATTTTATCTCATACGGCGTACCTCGCAGACGGACAGGGGGATACTCCGTACTGCGTGCTCCGTACTGCGTGCTCCGTACTGCGTGCTCCGTACTCCGTACGCGCACAAACAGGCAATATGGAGCTGGCCGGAAGATAAATGGCATGGCCAGGTGTCAGACCGTTAGAAGCAGAAACGCGTCAACGGCAGTGCTTGGGCTGAGGCAGCGCATGTCTACCCCAAGAATTAGCCCATGCTGCGCCTACCTCGTATGCTACGAGTACGAGTACAGAATGAAAGCGTTACTCGGTCAATGCCTTTTCATGTACTCAGTACGAGTACATACGAAGTACGAGTACTCGGAGGCGTGGGTCGGGGGTCAAGGGTTTCACAGGGTTACTTCAAGGCTACTTCAGGGGCCGTAAGGGAGGAGTACGAGGACTCGGTACTCCGTACAGTATGCAATATGCATCGTACTGAATTACGAGTAATACTACTGAGTACGATACTTGCACGGATAGAGTGCTCTGTGATGGGATATATTTAGGTCGTAAGGCGCACGTCAAATCACAGGCATAGATGCACAGACAAGAGTGCATCGCAGTTTGCGTTTGCGGCGTTATGTACACAGTATGAACGTGACGGTTGCAGTGTGACAGGCGGTGCAAACCAATCACAAGTGAAATTTGCTTAGTGGGAGGAAAAGGACGGAAGGAAAGTGCGAATAAGTAGGAGGTGGTGTGGATGCGAGCACAAGCGCGGTGGTGAGTACGTACTACGGAATAAGTACTGAGCACTCAGTACGAGTACAAAATATTGGCAAGTCTCTTTTGAAGTGGATTGAGAAGAAATGGCCTATTGAGAACGAACACAGTGGGAAAGCCGAACCAAGTCGAAAGATGACTCTGGCGATCACTTTGCGCATGGCCCCAGAAATGGCCGCGCGACTCCGGATGAAATGACTGAAGACACGAGGTCTGGGAAAATGCCCACGGAGCAAGGTTGAGAAATATACTTGTACGAGTACGAAGTACTCGTACTGGTACCGCGCTAGTGCAATATGGAAGGTCTGAAACGGTACGAGTCTAGGCAGGGGGCGGCGAGGTCGACATGATGGTTGAGAGAAGCTTGGACGAAGGAGACAGAGACAAAGGCAACGACGAGGACGACGAGGACGACGAGGACGACGAGAGCGACGAGGACGAAGACGGAGTGGCAATACTCCGTACGAGTACAAAGAGACTTGCATGCTGCATTGCTGCATCTGCAAGCTGCATGCAGGAGACAAGTGGCAGTGCTTGTTGTAAGCGCTTCCGGCGTGCTCATTTGGTGGTATGTCAGCCAATCACTGTCGCCACGGCGGGTGCACAGCAGCTAGCTTGTGTGCAAAACATCAAGACCCATTCGATACGAGCTTAATCTAGGATGCGCCTAACGCCCAGCCCGCGGCATGTGGCCGTGGAATGGGACGCCGAGGAAAAAGAGAACAGGGAACGGATCGCGCAATACCCCGTACTTTGTAGATTGTGTTACTGGTAATAAACGAACTGGCAACAACGGCCCTCCTCGCGCCTAGCATTGTGTTCATAAGATGTGCTGGGCTGCTGAAGAATTGGGTCAACCGCCGAAGCCTAGGCTACGAGTAGACAGATCAGAGCACACGTGACACGCTGTTCGACTAGTCATCCGACCCGGTGATGGCCGTTGAGCAGTATCAGCCGCATCCGTCACGGGCTCTAGTGTCGCTTCCTTTGTTCAGCTGGCATACTCGTACTAATGGACTGATTACTGTTCCAATTCATCAAAGGAAAACATGCCACGTTCAATACAGGCCTTCCCTCCTTCTCTCTTGCTGTTGACTAATCATACAAAACAGCACGATGTGTGCAGCAGCCAACTAAACTAAGAGCATATTTTTGTGCTATCTGATAAACTCAACTTTCTTATGTTTGTCTTGTATTTCTTCGCTTAAAATGAGCTCTTGAGAACATGATGTCGCTGTTGTAGTAAGTGCGCGTATTTTTGTCTTGCTTAGTCATACACGCGACGCGTCGCGCAGGCCCTACAATGGGCTGCTGTAAGTCGGGTCAAATAGGCCTGGAGCCGCCGCTGTAGGGAGTGGGGAGCAAAACAGTGGGCCTTATTTAATTGATTTTCGTCGTCGTGCCATATTCACGCGCCAAAGCACGCGTCTCTCGTCTTTTCCGCTCCCTCCCTCCAACCTCACCACATCGCCACCTCACTTTGACTTTGTCACATCTACACCACAATTGCCGCCGCCATCACGACCCGCCAAATCCCGGATGATGCACTGACACAACAAATCTTTTTGTACTTTGGTCACCATTCGCCCAATATACTTACCTCTCACCCTCACATTCCAACGGCACACTTTTCCCGGCAGTTCGAGATTTATTCGGCCGGCCCACGCCCCGAACCCTCCAAACTCCACGACGTGTCGCAATCCGGGCCTCAATACTTTGTCCCCCGATGGTCTCGACCTCTGCCCGACTCGCCTGAACGACCCGACACTAGGTCTTTTTTTTCGCTATTCCTCGCCCATCATGACCACCCCGGACGTAGGCTCCGGTATTTACAGTGCCACCTACAGCGGAGTATGTGTTGTTGTTTTTTTCGCATTCTTCTGCCATCACTGCATCACTGCAGGCCAGTGTCAACTGGCCAGAGACTAATACTCGTAGATACCCGTTTATGAATTCCAATTTGGCGTCGAGCTCAAGGAGCATGTCATGCGCCGCCGGCACGACGACTGGATCAACGCCACACACATATTAAAGGCCGCCGGCTTCGACAAACCAGCCCGCACGCGCATTCTGGAGCGGGAGGTGCAAAAGGACGTGCACGAGAAGATTCAGGGCGGCTACGGAAAGTACCAGGGCACATGGATCCCGCTTGAGCACGGCGAGGCCCTGGCCCAGCGCAACAACATTTATGACCGGCTGCGGCCCATCTTTGAGTACGTGCCTGGCGATGTCAGTCCTCCACCTGCACCGCGCCATGCCAGCAAGCCCAAGGCCCCGCGCGCACGGCCTGCGGTGCCAAAATGGACAGCCGCGGCCGCCTCAGCCTCAGCATCAGTCGCCGCAGCGACGGCCCAAGCGACGGCGGTGGCCGCGGCGGCGGCCGCAGCAGCCAAGAATGTGCCGCCCCCACCGCCGTCCGTAACGGCCACGGACGACATGGAGAGCGTGATCCACGACATGGGCATGGGCGACGACGACACGCCCGACAACTTGACGGTGGCGTCAGTGTCGTATGCGGCCGACGACGACACAGCGGGCCGCCACCAGAAAATGTACGGCAGCCACCAGTCGGACTTTTCGGTGCGCAAGCGCAAGCGCGACCGCGACCGCGACCGCGACGAGCTGCAGATGATCCACGACCTGACGGAGCAGCAGCACGCCGTGTACGGCGACGAGCTGCTGGACTATTTCCTGTTGTCGCGCAACGAGCAGCCGGCCATCCGGCCAGACCCGCCCACCAACTTCCAGCCCAACTGGGTGATTGACACGGAGCGGCACACGGCGCTGCACTGGGCATGTGCCATGGGCGACGTCGAGGTCGTGAAGCAGCTGAAGCGGTTCGGCGCCACGCTGGGCGTGCAAAACGAGCGCGGCGAGACGCCATTCATGCGGGCGGTCAGCTTCACCAACTGCTACGAGAAGCAGACGTTCCCGGCCATCGTCAAGGAGCTCTTTGAGACGGTGGACGCGCGCGACCACGCAGGCAGCACGATTATCCACCACGCCGCCATTATGAAGAGCGGGCGCGTGACGTCGCAGTCGTGTGCGCGGTACTACCTGGACAATATCCTGAACCGCCTGCAGGAGTCGCGCGATCCGCACTTTGTGCAGCAGCTGATTGACGCGCAGGACCACGACGGCAACACGGCCATCCACCTGGCCGCCATGAAGCACGCGAGCAAGTGCATCCGGGCGCTGCTGGGCCGCGGCGCGTCGACGGACATTCCCAACCACGAGGGCCTGCGCGCCGAGGACCTGATCAAGGAGCTCAACGCGACAAAAAAGGCTCGTGCGGCTGCCAATGCGGCCGCGACAACAAACGCCATGGCAGTCGCAGGCATGGTGCCTGCCTCTGCCAACGGCCATGCCGGCGGGATGCAGATGGTGCCTCACGGGTCTTCGTCGCCGTTTGCGCCCGAGTCGCAGCGTCGACCCGGTCCGCGCGACATGATGTTTGAGGCGAAAACACGGAACGGGGCTGGTGGCGGCGGGCTTCTGGCCGGCGGCGGCGGCGGTGGCAACGGCCTACTTGGCGCGACGGCGGCGGTGTCATTCCAGTCCGAGGCGGCCAATACAGTGCAGTCACGCATCACATCGCTGGTGTTTGACAAGTTCCAGGACTTGGCGCAGAGCTACGAGGACGAGTTCCGGGACAAGGCGGACGCGGAGAAGGAGGCGCGGCGGATTCTGGGCAATACGCAGAGCGAGCTGCAGGCGGTGCGACGCGAGATTGCGGAACTCGAGGGCCGGATCGAGCCCGACGAGATGGAGGCCAAGATCAGCCACGACGCAGCGGCCGCACAGCAGCAGTTGACGGCCCTGGTGACGCGGCGGAACCGGCTGGTGGTGGCAAACGACGAGGCGCTGCATAGCGTCAACAACAATGCAAACGGCAACGCCAATGGTAACAGCAACACCAATGGCAACGGCGATGGGCAGGAAGACGTCGACGCTCTGGTCACGGAGCTGCAACAGCTGGTGGCGGAGCAGAAGCAGGCCGAGGCCGACTACGTGGAAGCACTGGCCGCGGTGGGCACGAGCGACAATATTGAAAAGTATCGGCGGCTGCTGCGGAGCTGCCTGGGCCCCGAGTCGGAAGCGCTGGAGGAGAACCTGGACGGCATGATCATGATGATGGAAGAGGAGGCATCCGACAGTCTGGGGATAGCCGAAAGTGCCCCAGTCGGGGGTGCCGAAGCCATGGAGATCGTCGTATAGGCATTGGTGGAGGGGGGGCGGGAAGGAGAAAGGAAAGAAAACTCGGCGCACGGACGGAGTTGCGGAGGATCCAGGACTATGGGTGTATTCTCTGATGCTGTGGTTTCTTGAGGACTTGGGAATATTTTGAGATAGAAGGCCCATGGCAAACTTGCATATATCAAAGTAAAACACAGCAGTATAGCGATATATACTATTGCTGTTGGATGTCTCCATGATAATACCAAATTACTGAATACAGATTATTTTCTTTTCTCTCTCTTGTTTGCTGATTTGCATTCCCGCAACCCTTGTACTCTGTAGATCTTATCGTAAGAAGCCTGTGTGAGATCAAGTCGGCACTCTAAACTTGATCCATTGTCGGGATTATCTGTACAATATCAACAGGTTGACTTTGCTTTTGATTTCACGTACATACAACTTTAGATACTGAACGACAAATTGTATATGTACTGGTGGGTGCGAATACATACGCAAATACGAAAGAAAAAAAACATATGAATTAAAAAATCAAAGAGAAAAAAAAAGGAAAGAAAGAAAAATAGCCCGAAGAAAGCGAGGCCACGATACTACTCGTACGTAGGCCGCCCAATCTAGGAAACGAACAGTACCCTCCCCTCTAAAAAACCCCCCCAAAAAAACCATCATACGAGTACGAGTACTTGTAATCAAATGGGTGCATTAGTGTTTGGAGCCGGCGCCGAGTCGAGAGGCAAGACCCTACCTGAAGAAGCATACAGAGTAAGGCTAGGGAAAAGAAAGCACTAGGAAGAGTGGGCACTATGACCTCAGATAGGCAAGGGGCCAGCCCGGCACAGCTGAAAGCTGCTGGAAAGCCCAGCTAGGTGGGTCCGCGACAGCCGATGGTGGAGTACAGAGGAGAATTAAGAGGAGAATTAAGAGGGAAACAGTGGACCGCAGCCGTCATATGTCCGTACGGGGCAGGGCGGGAGCGTCAAACCAGCTGAACCCGCGCCCGACCAGATGGAGATGCGCAAACGGATGGCAGATGGACAATGGATGGATGGGAATTTGAGAGATGTACGAGTACGGAGCAGAGATTCAGCTTGGTACTAGCAGTGGCTAGGGATTATTGCGATTAGATCGTACGACGAATGATCAAAAAGAAGAACAAGAAAGTGAACAAGAAAAAGATAAAAAGAAAAAGAATACCTGATCAAATTAACAAACAAACAACGTGAGTACAAGAAGAAACAAAGAAAAGAAATGGGATTCGAGACTGTAAAAAAGAATAGAAAAGTCGGTCTCGCCTATATGGGCGTTTCGAGACGGCCTGGCGCAAGATGCACTCGATCAAAAGCAGACTGGTCCCTGTCACGACAGCAGCTCAGATGAGGACAACGCTGCCTGGTGGTGTGATTCACTTTGGTCCATCTGTTGACCGCTGCACGGAAAATGTAGAAACTAGAGACACAATGAAAGGTCAGCTAGCAACTTGCAAGTTTTGTCGGCATTCGCCTCTCGGAACGTGGCTTGTGGAGTGAACGAGGTTATCAATAGTCTGGAAAATGTTTATTTGCGGACACTGCAGATCTGAATCTGTCTAGCTCTTGCTTGACATGTTGATGTCGATGATGTTGCATTGGGCTGAAAGGAGTTGGAGGTGTGACCAAAGAAGAAGAAAAAAAGAAGATGGAAAAGAGAAAAAGAGAAAAAGAGAAGATACGATTTGCTACCAGACCTCAACCATAACCAATCAGCCAATCATTTGATTAAGCGCATCATATATCAACAGAACAGGCATCCAACGATCAGATCTACCCTCACATTCGTCATGCATATGCAGTGTCGATCAACTCCGTATGCCTCAATTTCGGCCGTTTTGCCTCTTGTGTCCCGATGCTGTTTCTTTTGCCGACTGCCGTTCTCTTTCCCTCCCTTCGCTCTCCTTACTTCTTATGCCTACCCCATACCAAGTATTAGTAGATCTCGGTCTTTACGAGTCTGATTGTAGCGGCGTGTCCCTCTAGTGTGGGTGGTCCCTGAGCCGTACGCCGTACTCCGTAAAGTACTCGTACTTTCTCCCCCGTCGTTTCCTTTTTCCCTTTTCGCCTCGCGCCCTCGCACCCTGCACAGCTGACGTTGCTACCATATTGTTTTTTCTTTTCTTTTTCCTTGGCGCTCGTCTTTGCTTTTCTTCATCGTTAGCTTCTTTTCACAGGTGAGCTGTTGCGCATCCTTGTTCTGCATCTTTGCCCAACGTGGATTCAGTGCCGTCAATTTATCCTCCTTTTATCTTATTTATTCTTTAGGATGTAGGATGTTCTTTTCTCCCTCTTTTCTTTCTTTATTTTATCGTATTCGTATGGTATTAGACGCCATTTATATTAGAAAACGAGTTTGTGTTCTATTTTCTATTTTCTTGCTTCTCGTCTCTTCCTTCTTTTCTCCTTTCTCTTTTTCTTTTTCTTTTTCGTTCTTCTTCTCCTTTCCTTTTCTCCTTTCTTTTCCTCTCTTCCTCTCTCCCTTTCCCTTCGCCTCTTTCTTCCTCCCTCCATCTTCCCACCCCTCCCCCGCCAATACGACCTCTCGGCTGTCACACTCTTTGCCGCTATCCGCCTACCGCGTGCCGCACAGCGCCCCTCGTCTTTGCCTAGCCACGAATACGCCCATCAGCCCTGCGCCCTCTTATTCGTCACCTGCAACGACTTACAAGTCTGTCTTTGTGGCTTTCTTATTCGCCTCCTCGAATACGCCTCTGATCCTCTTCATCGCCTCTTTCTATTCTCGATTATTCCCTTTCTTATATTGTGCTTTGCCTCTTCTTCTCTGTCTCTTCTTCTCTGCCTCTTCCTGGACTTGATCCTCCAGAGCCCAACGGGAAATCTGCATATCCGGTTTATAGACTTTCTGACGTTTCTGTCCGCTGGTCCCACTCCCACGATCCTCATTACTCGTCAAGGCAGCAGTTTTTACACCCATTGAGGCTTCGCAACTCAACGACTACTGCACATACAACGGCGAACACGACAGCACTCGACACAGCGTAAGCGCTTGACTGCTTCGGGTCCCTTGTCTGTCGCACCATCTCGCTCAGCTCAGCTCCCGCCAACCCAGGTGCAGGCGGCTGTTTACTTCTTACGCGGAAAAACCAGGGCACGAGACATTGTTGATGTTGGACAGACGGCGACAACAAACGCACGACTTGAGGAATCCTTGTCTCATCAGCTAATCCGTACGATCGCCCCTCCATAAGCAAGCAGGGGTGACATTTTCAACACAGCTCACGATCTCTCACCGTCATCATACCCCCCTTCTCACCGTCATCATGCCGGCCGTTACTCCCCCCGTGACCTCTGCTTTTTCCTTCTCTTCTCTCTCTTCTTCCGCTTTCCCCTTTCAGTCCCCCTCTTCAAAGTCACAAGTTATCGCCTGGCTACAGAGTGTAAACTTTGTGTCTTTATTTTACTCTCCACCCTCTCCCGCTTCTCACTCTTCTACCTCACAATCTTCCGACTCTCACTCTTCTCCCTCCTCTCCCTCCTCTCTCTCAAACCTATTTTCTTCCCACTGGCTGCGGATGGGCGTTATCCTGACCGGCCTGCTTTTTCTCGGTGCTGTGCACTTTCTGCTGCTGCTACTAAGGAACACAAGACACGAAAACGACAGTCACGCAGACAAATCTCCAGTGGATTTGTACAAGGAGAGTGAAACTGCAGCAAGACAAAGCGAAAAAGCAACGGCGAGAGAAGGAGACGCAAGCGAGTGCACAGATCAAAGCGGTGCCCGTCCTGCCTACAACTATCCATCCCGGCACACGCCCTTTCTCGCGCCTTTCCTGCCAGCCTTGCCGGCAGAGACGGCTTGCCAGATTATCAAGAACTACGACGCCAACACGCGCACCTCTAACTTGAACAAGGGCCGACGGGGCCGCCGCGTCTACCAATTGAGCTCGCAGCATTCCTTCCCGCGTCAGCCCTACCAGGGTCAGCAGCCTTTCCATCAGCCCTTCCATCAGCCCTGTGCACCGTTCCATCCCTTTGCGCAGCCACCGTTCCAGCACGCCATGGATAGATCACGTGCAATAAGCAGAGTCAGCGCTGCTGACTCCTCCCGGAGTCCCCTCTCTGCCGCGGACCTGCCCAATATCGGTCTCTTTATCAACAATAACAACCCTCTGCTTCCTCCGCTGCCTCTCTCCACCTCCAGCAGAAGTGTCCTTGTTGTTGACGCTGACACTCACTCCGCCATGGCATCCTCGGATGCTGCCGCTGCTGACGCGACCGCCGACGCCGGTGGCTCTGGTGACGCATCCCAGTCGCTGTCGTTTATTCACCAGCCGAACCCCGACTACGGCGCCGATACTGCGGGCATGGCTGACGCAACGGCGGAGACGACAACAACATCAACAACATCAACAAGCACCGAAGAAGCAGCAGCAGACCCCGAGGCTGACCCGTGGACGCGGCATACCCGCGTCTATGGTGGTGGTGTCTGCCTTGCCTGCCAGGCCGCTGAGCAGAGCGGTGCTGACGGAGTTGGCTACGGCGATTCCGTGCCACTGGAGATGAGAAAGTATCGTTCAAAAGATGAGCCAGTGTCCAAGAGGGACTTTGAATGATTGACGACTTTGTTATGATTTATGACGGGGATTACTCATTATTTGTTTAATAATTTATTTTTCGTTATTGGCTTTTTTTTCTTTGATGTCCTTCATGTCTATATAGGACAATCTATGTAATGAACACTTTTACTCCACAAAGTAGTTTTGCTATTCACAAGCGACGAAATCCCTGCATTCAAGCCTGGCATGTTCATAACCAGCTTTGGCGAAAAGACACCACCTGATGGCGGTGGGCTGAGTCTGGAGATGACGCGGACACCGTGCAATACCCGCGCATGGGGTGCGATACCGTTGTCAGACATGCAGCTCGGCAGTCACGACACGCCAGTCGTTCTTGGACTCCACGTGACCAAAGGCAGTTGTCTGCGCAGGCGATGGCTTAACTATTCTACAAACGGGCATATTTGAGACGGCCTACGGAATACGGAGTAGTATCCGATCTCTGTGCTGATGGTGTCCATCCCTTGAGGCAACCTACGGAGTACTCCGTAGTCGTAGTCTCAATTCGAGGATGATTTAGCTCGACCTGTCATTAAGCTAAGCTTTTCCAAGACATTAATTCCCCGTGGTGACGGGGTGGAAAGCGTTGAGACGATGCTGAAACGTGGGCCAAACCGACGCACGGAGTCCAGACCCCCTGCCTGCCGGTATAAGTGGCAGCAGGGGCCTCGAAACAACGTCTCGGCGCAAATGTTTCCGCACGGAGCGACACAGTCGTCCTTTGCTTTGGTCATCGGTATCTATTTGTACGCGTACGAGTAGAGTTGTGAGTACGATATTGTAGTAGTAGTCTGGGGAAACATAAGAAACAAGTAAGAGAGTAAGAGCGACCGTGTATTGTTGACAATACTGCATGTTGCCTCCTGCTGCCGTAGCCATCTTGTCGGTTCTTGTCTCTGGTTCTTGTCTCTGGTTCTTGTCTCTGGTTCTTGTCTCTGGTTCTTGTCTCTGGTTCTTCTCTTTACTCACTGCTTGGTGTTATCTCCTGCACGACCGAGATTGACTCGCCTATTCTACTACACTCTGCTTTTCTTTTCACTTCGCCCGCCATGATCTCGCGGGATACACGAGACCGGCTCGGGGTCATCATCCCTCTTGCCGTTACCTTTGTTCTGGCGTGGTCGTTTCGCTTGCTCGGCTTCCGAGATGCCGCCATCACACTCTTTTTGGACCTGACATCGTCGCCAGCAGCAGCAACAACACCAGCACCAGCACCAGCACCCACCTTGGCAGTACCACAGCAAGCCAGTTTTATACAGATGGCCACCGAAGTCGAGTTCCCTGCGCCCATCGACTATGCACCCATCCGCGAAGTTTGCAACCGCACCAAGTTCCGTCCTGGCCTCGTCTTCACGTGCGAGGGCCAGCATGGTGGCATCGGCATGTTGCGCAACCAGATGCTCAAGTGCATCCGCTATGCCATCCACGGCGGTGGCGCCCTCGTCGTGCCCTCCATAGCCCTCCGCAACAAGGACGACCTCAAGGACATTGAGACGGCCACTGAGATGCCCCTTGACTACCTTCTCGAGCGCGACACGTTCAAGCAGCACCTGACGCAGGGCTGTCCCGGCTTGGTTTTGTACGACCGCGTCGAGGATTTCCCCAGCTATGCAGAAAACGAGCTGGCTGTCAAGAAGCTGCACGTGCTCGGCGACCAGTTCGAGCCCGACCACCCCCCGACCGGGCTGCGGTACCCACGCGCGTGGCGAAGACAACTGGACGCGTGGCTCGCTCAGCAGTCTGTCCTCATCGCGGCCGACAAGCCCGTCCACATCATGATGGAGCAGTCGTTCCTCGAGTACCCCGTGCGCGACGACGGCGACGCCTTTGTCCACGAGTTTGGCAAGATCCTGTCGTTCCGGCGTGACACGCGCGAGCTGGCGGCCAAGGTCCTCTACCAGCTGGCGGCCCGCTACAGCTTGCCCATTGACCCGGCGCAGGCGATCAGCGCAGACACATACTATGGCGCCCACTTGCGGCTGGAGTCGGACGCCATCTGGGCCTGGCCACCCGACGAGTGGCGTTATTCACGGATGGCGGACCAGTTTGACGAGCAGTTTCGCAACCTACAGCGCACCGGCCTCGGTGTCGCCTATGTCGCGTCCGGCAACACGACCGTCGTCAACATGTTTGACGCGTACATCCAGCAGCGGCTCCAGGACGAAGGGTCGACACACAAGGTCACGGTTGTCATGAAGCAGGATCTTCTGGACCCGGCCGATCTCAAGAAGCTCAATGCCATGACGTTTGACCAGCAGGCGCTTGTCGACTTCATAGTCATGTTCAAGGCGAGTGCGTTTATGGGTGTTGCCCACTCCAGCTTTCCCTGGAACGTCGCGCTGCGGCGGCACGAGCTGAGCCAATACCGAGACTATGCCAACATGGGGTCGGACCTACTGCGTGATGAGTACAGCACCATCATGGGCATGGCCGCTGACTATTCGTACGTGGACTCGTTTGTGACCAGCATCTGGCCGTAGCCTGTGACCTGCTGCATCTGTCCGTCTTTTTTTGTTCTTCTTTTTGCATAATCACAGCGATGGCGTTTGGATGGCGTTTGGATGGCCTTTTGGGGATGACAACACGGCCCTTTTATATCTTTCAATGGTAGTTCAAATTACTCAGTCGCCTCTTGTAGGGCTTTGACCGATGTTGGGGTGACACAGTTCATTACACAGTATATTCAGTAAAATACACCGTATTCAGCAGCCAATGACCAGCTTCGGAGAGACCCACTTGGGGCTGCTACCGGCTCCACCCCCACACATCTTTTGCACACTCGTGCTTGTCGTCATCTCTCCTCTTCTCAGCTACGAGTACATCTTATGCACCTTCTCCCTACCTACCTCTCCATCACCCGTCCGCACCTTTTGCCCTGATACCCAGCTTTTACTTTCCCGCACACCTACAACCATAATCACCTGGTCGACTGCATACGTGCTCGACTGCAATTTCCTCGAGGGTTTCACGACTTGCTCTTTCCCTTTCGTCTCATCCAAGAGACACATCTTTACGAGGCGCATTCCGGGCAGCTTCTTCAAACAGGTGAGACTCTTTCGGGTAACTATTAACAGCGTGCTATTAGTATCATCTACTTTCATCACAGTCCAACACACATCCAGCAGCATACAGCACATCTATCCCACCTCTCTTGCACATTGCATACTACCTCTTTTTTCCCCCCTCACATTTGATTATTCAAACTGTTAACCATGCCGAAACTAAAGGGTCAAAGCATTATCTTTCAAGAGCTTGAGAACTCGCTCGGTGACTACTAGGGAGAGATTCCCGCTTCCAACGAGAAAGGTCTGCGCAGGGTTCGCTCGGCCAATTACCGTGAGAGCAGCGGCGAGAGCAGCAGCAAGAGCAGCAGCAAGATCAGCGGCAACAGCAGAAGCAAGAGCAGCAGCGAGAGCAGCAGCAGCAAGAGCAGCAGCGAAATGTCGTCGCAAAGAAGCCGCAATGGCCGTGGGCCCAGCGCGCGCGCCACGCAGCAGCAGCCCAGCGAAGAGTCGGGCCTGTGGCAGCGTGCGCGCGAGGACCTGCAGAACATTGTCGCCAGTTTCAATGCAAACAATGACACGGTCAACGCCATCATTCAGCAAGACAAACTGATGACGTCCAACAGCGACAATCTCGACATGGCGGCTGAAGAGCGCAAGGCAGACGACTTGATGCGCCGCGGCGTCAAGAACGTGGAGAAGCTGAACACAGATATCAAGAACACCTTGGAGCAACTTTTGATTTACCGTGCCCTCAAGGAGGAAGAGGCCCGCAACACGCTGCCGCTGCCCGGCACCTCGCGGTCGTCGCGTGACACCCAGGGCCTGACCGGGCGCAGTGCCGGCCGTGCGGGCACGCGCGAGAAGGAGCGCGAGCGCGAGAGAGAGCGGGAGCGGGAGCGGGAGCGGGAGCGGGAGCGTGTCGCCGAGCGGGAGCGCGAAAAGGAGCGCGAAAAGGAGCAAAAGGAGCGCGAGCGCGAGCGGGAAAAGGAGCGCGAGAAGGAGCAAAAGGAGCAGCTCCGCGAGCAGCGCGACCGAGACCGCGAAAGGGACCGTGAGGTCCAACGGGAGCAGCGCGAACGCGATCGGGAACGGGACCGCGACAAGGACCGCGGCCTGGATCGAGACAGGGAGCGTGGCGGCGTGCGGGACCGCGACCGGTCTGACCGCGAGCGCGAGCGCGGCGACCGTGGTGATCGCGAGAGAGACCGCGAGCGGAGCAAGGAGACGCGCGAAAAGGAGCGTGACCGCAGCGAGCGCGCCGAGCGGGCTGAGCGGTCGGAACGCTCGGAGCGTGGCGACCGCGGCGACCGCGGCGACCGCGACAAGTCGCGCGAAAAGGACCCTTACGAGTTTGAGGGCCTCGGCGACGAGATGGACATTGAGCCGACGGCCACGACGGCCGCGTCGGTGATTGGCCGGAAGGGCGGCGCCGGCAGCAGCAGCAACAGCAGCGGCAACCGCGATAGTGTCCCGCCTCGCGGCAGCGGCGACCGCGACACGCCCGTCAAGGCCGACAGCGTCGAGCCCCAGCCGTCGGTGGCCACGGCAGGCAGCAGTATGTCATCGGCCGCCCAGCGCTCGCGCGTCATGTTTGTCAAGGGCCAGGACGTTGTGTTCAAGCCCAAGCCGACCAACGCCAACGAGTCGACCGAGTGGTTCCTGGGCAAGGTGCAGCAGGTGCTGGGCGAGGGCAAGTCGCGCCGCTACAAGGTCAAGGACGAGGACCCCGATGTGGCGCCCGAGCTGCGCCAAGAGTACCGCACGAGTGCTAGCAGCATGATCCCGCTGCCGCCGGCCGGCCAGGAGCTGTCGGAGCTCGAGAATGGCAAGACCGTACTGGCCCTCTATCCTGACAGCACAACATTCTACAAGGCCGAAGTCATGAGCACGAACAAGGCGCTGGGCAAGGTGAATCTGCGGTTCGAAGGGGAAGAGAACACGGGCACGCTGCAGGAGGTTGAGCGGCGCTTTGTCGTCGAGTACCGGAACTAGAGCGACTGGTCCGACGACGAGCGCGAGACGGGAACGGGAACGGGGACGGGGACGGGGACGAGGACGGGGACGGGGACGGGGACGGGGACGGGGACGGGGACGGGGACGGGGACGAGGACGAGGACGAGGACGGGGACGAGAACGGGGACGGATAATATGGGGCCGTTGGAGCCAACGGACGACACGCACTACTCGGGCATGCGTGGAGGCGGAGCGGTTGGCATGTCTACATTGCTGCCGAGGCCGGCGACCGGCACGTCTCGAGTGGTCAAGCCTAAAAGACGGCCTAGGATCAGGACTGTGGTGACGGCAAACACAAGTACAGCCGCACCTTCAACCAGGATCACTCGGAGTGCGTCTGCTGGCATCAAGCGCAGAGAGCAGCAAAATCCAGGTGGCCAGGCCGTGGAGGACCACAACAAAGGCGGGAACAGCGGCAGCTCCCCGACAAGCGGGCGCGGTACCGGCGAGGTTAGGCCGCCAGTCTCGGATGCGGCTGCCTTGCTCTTCCTGCCCAGCTCCAGCCCTCCAAAGGCATCCTACGAGGTGACGACGTCGTCATCCGTTTTGTCAGAGCTCGATACGGACGAGGAGGAGGAGTTGGTTCGCCGCTAATTTGTTTCCACTTGAGTACGGCATACCCAGGAGTTTGGGGTTGGTTATTATTGTCTTTTGTGTATCATTAATCTTTGGGGGGTAAAATTGCTCATTTTATCGTTGCCGTCGTCGAGGTTGATGGCAAGTGACGAGGCCTCGGTAATTATGTTGGGCAAAAAACGGCTTATATCAGCAAACGATAATCTACCCCACCCAACCCCTGCGTCTGTCTTAAGCCGGTACCTTGGTATCTCCTACTCCATAGGGCACATTCTAGTCAGGGGTAGACAGGGGACCGACGGCCTCTCCCTCTGCCTGCCAGCGCTGTATCTCTTTCTGTTTCTCCCAGACGCTTGCCCGTTCTGGAACGCAATTTAACTTTTGGGGCATCCCTCATACCTCATCGTCCAGGCCACGACCGCGCAGTGCATCAACCAACACACACTTGCAGTCCTCGACACAATCTCCCCCCGTCACGGCACCAAAACAATCCAAAACTCGAGCCAGACACAATATCCCATCGCGACGACTCGATTTTGACTCTTCACTTCATCTACACGGCACGCAACCGATTGATTTTGAACGCGACGACCTTTTATCGCATCGCATCACCAGATCGCATCGAAATCTCTCCGACTCATACCTCGACCCTCGACACACATTTCCCCCAGCTTCTCATCCATAATCCGGCACAATGGGTGGCCAACTCTCCAAGATGATGGCCAAGATCTTTGGATCAAAGGAGATGCGGCTGCTGATGCTGGGCCTTGACGCTGCTGGAAAGACGACCATCCTGTACAAGCTGAAGCTGGGCCAGGACGTCACGACCATTCCGACTGTCGGGTTCAACGTTGAGACAGTGACGTATAAGAATGTCAAGTTCAATGTGTGGGATGTCGGTGGCCAGGACAAGATCCGGCCTCTGTGGCGCCACTACTTTTCCGGTGAGTTTTGGACAAACAAATCCAGTCGGTCGGCGTACAAGACAAACTGGTCGGCATGGCCAAGAAAGGATCACACCCCCAATCCAATACTGACTCTTATCCTCCCCCGAACAGGCACCCAAGGCCTCATCTTTGTCGTCGACTCGTCGGACCGCGTGCGCCTCGACGAGGCGCGGCAGGAGCTGCACCGCATCATCAACGACCGCGAGATGAAGGACTCGCTGCTGCTGGTCTTTGCCAACAAGCAGGATCTGGACAACGCGCTCAAGCCCCAGGAGGTCACCGAGGCCCTGCAGCTGAGCAAGCTCAAGGACAAGATCTGGTACGTTGTGCCCTCGTGCGCTACTACTGGCGAGGGCCTGCTCGAGGGTCTTGCGTGGCTGTCCAACAACGTCAAGGCACAACCGGCGCCGGTCAAGCGGTAAAACGGTCGTCGCAGACCACATGACGCCGCCTTCCGCCCTTTCTGATTCCCTTTGCAAACACCCCCTCCGGCCATCTCCAGGCCGGGCGACATGACCCCCCAAACACTTACGCGACTCCCGATACTCTTGTCGCCTCGTCCGACTTAATACTCTTCCTGTTTATCTAGATACCATGTTTGATTATCCCTTATTTTTTTGTGGTATTTTATGATACTGCCGCAGTTTCTCTATGGTCTCTATTTTTTTGTTCTGCACATCTGGAGTTGCCCTGGCTTCTTCGTCCCACGCATGCTTTGTTCTTTTTTGTCCCGCCTTTGCCTGTCCAGCTGTCTTCTGTTCGCTAAAATTGTCTCTGCGCTCTAATAATTCTAATAAAATGATCATGTCACGTCTCTTTCTCTTCCATCAGTCTACTCTACCAGGCTGCTCATAAGGTCACTCTACTCCTTCATCCGCTTCGCATGCCGCAACGCATCGTCCGGCAGTCCGCTACGCTTGGTACCCGGAAGGCTGCTCGTGCGCATGTCGTTGTCGTCTTGGCTCACCCGCCGATGCGGGTATTCCGCCCGGATGCCCTCGAAGCAGTTGCTGTAGAGCGGGACATGGTCGTTGGCCGTGAAGAACGGGTGCTCCAGGGCCTTTTCGGCCGTCAGCCGCTTTTCCGGGTCGTACTCGAGCAGGCCCGCCAGCAGGCGGTAGCCGTCGGTCCCGAGGCTCGCCAGCTGTGACGCGTTGGTCGACTGGATCGGTGCCGACGTTTGTCCCTGGCTGATCGTTGTGTAGTACCACTTTTCCAGGTTGCCGTGCGTGCCGTGCATCATGTGCTGGGTGGTGTGGTGGCTGCTGTGGTGGTGGCCGTGCTGGTGGTGGCCCGGCTGCTGCAGCGTGTTGAGCTGCTGGTACTCGGGCATGTTGGCGAGCAGCGGCCAGCGCTCCTTGGTGGGTAGGCCCATGATGTCGACAATCTTTTGCATCTGGTTCCGCTGAAACGGGACCGTCTTCTTCGAGTCCATCTTGGCCTCCTCGCCCTTGAAGATGGGGCGCAGCGACAGAAGCTCGGCAAAGATGCACCCTATGGCCCACATGTCAATGGCGGGCGTGTAGTGCCGCGCCCCCAGCAGCAGTTCCGGTGCGCGGTACCAGATAGTTACCACGACCTTGTCGCCGGTGTAGAGCGAGTGCAGCGGCTTGTAAAAGAGCCGCGCGAGCCCGAGGTCGCCAATCTTGACCTGGCCCGACGACGTCACCATGATGTTGGCCGGCTTGAGATCACGATGCAGCACCCAGTTGGTGTGCAGGTACTGGCACCCGTTGAGCAGCTGGAACATGATGCTCTTGATCGTCGCCGGCGGGATCGGGTGCCGCGGCTGCTGCGTGTGGTGGTGGATGATCTGCAGCAGGTCGTGCTCGGCGTACTCAAACACCATGAAGATGGCCTTGTCCTCGAGGATGATCTCAACCAGCCGGATCACGTTGCCGTGCGACAGCTCGCTGCACAGGGCCATCTCGCGAATCGCCGACTGGCTGATGCCCGTGTACGTGATCTGCTCGCCCTCCTTGTCGGGCTTGAACTTTTTAATGGCAAACTCGCCCGGCAGGCCCTGCCTACTGACCGCCTTGTAGACGCGGCCATAGGTGCCGCTGCTAATGAACCCAATCACGCGGTACTTGTCCGTGACGCGCACCTTGCTCTGGTAGCTGACGTAGCCGATGCCGCGATCCGGGTCGTCAAACGCGCCCGGGGCCGCCCGCTTACGCATCCCTGAACCAGAGGCCATGCCCGCCCCCGATGACCCGTGGCTCATGGCAGTGCAGAGGGGTATTAAAGTAGGTTATTATAGAGTATGATGAATGCTGCGCCGTTGTCGCAAAGCTGTTGATGCCTCAGGGCGGCTCTCGGGATAGGTCGTCGACAGGCCTCATCGGCACAGAGGTTGTCAGCAGAGGGAGGATGCTTGTCGCAGTCGGAGGAATGGGGTGCTATTTAAAACATGTTGGAATGTTGACAGGGCCGGCTTGGGGGTCGTCGCTCGCCGGTTGTTGGCAGAGGTATGTATGACGCTATTTGGATCACGGGCGCGTTGTGGCTAGTTTCGGGCGGATTACATAACCTAGCACCGCCTAATCGATTTGGCTCCAAAAACTGGAGATATCGCTTTTCAATTGAATCTCCCAACTTATCTACGAGTAGCTACTGCTCCGAATGCTCCGAAACACACAAACACAAAACAACTTGGACAGACGGCAGACGCCCAACCTCCTTTATCTCGGGCCGAGCTTCTCCAGCACACGCGGGCCCTGCTCCTCCCACTCGGCCTTGGTCACCCACATCGACTCCTTGTCCGCCATGATGTTGGCCAGCACGGCACCGCCCAGGAACACCATGTGTCTCCGGCGCGGCGGGTCCTCTATCCGCACCTTGAACTTGCTCAGCCGCTCCGGGTTGCCGCCCAGCACGCGCGTCAGCCACAGCTGCTTGAGCTCCTTCTCGAGGCGCGACGGCAGGCCCGGGTACATGCTGCTGCCACCCGACAGCACAATGGCTTTGAACAGCGACGACCGCACGTCGACGTCGGCCTGCTGGATCGTGTTGAAGAGGAACTCGGCCATGCCGGGCTGCTCGCAGTCCACCAGGTGCGGCTGGAACAGGCACTCGGGCGCCTCGAAACGCTCGCTGCCGACGCGGATGACGCGGCCGTCGGGCAGCGTGTAGCTCTCCACCAGAACCGTCGTGTCCTCGCTCAGGCGCTTGTCGAGCTCCAGGTCGTACGACACGTAGCACAGCTTCTCCTTGATCTGGCGCACCGTTTCGAAATCGGCCGTGCGGTTGAGCGCGTAGCCACGGCGCAGCAGCAGCGCAATCAGGTTCTGCGTGACGTCGCGGCCGGCCACGTCCAGGCGGCGGGTCAGGTGGTTGAGCACGACGCTCTCGTAGACGGGGACAATGTGCGTCACACCGTCACCCGAGTCGACCACGACACCCGACGACAGACCCTGGGCATACAGGGCCAGCACGGCCTGGATGGCCACGTAGACGCCGCCAAAGTTGTAGCGCTCAAACATGACCTCAGTCATCTGCTCCCGGTTCTTGAGCGGGTTCATGGGTGGCTCCGTCAGCAGGATCTTGCGGTCGGTGGTGTCAACCTTCATCTTCTCGTAAAACGTGTAGTCCCAAAGGTGCTGCATGTCGTCCCATTTCTTGACGATACCGTTCTCCATGGGGTAGGAGATCTGGAGCATCGTGCGAGCGGCGGCAGCCTCGTCGCCGCACATAATGTCCTTGATGACAAGGTCATTGTCACCCTTTTCCTCTGTACGCAGGATGGGCCGGCCGACGATCGAGGGGTACTGGAACTCGGGGAAGTTCTGTGCGGCATAGCCAACCTTGAGGAAGCCCGTACCACCATCAAGGACTAGAAGACGTTAGCAAGAGGACGAGACAAGAACAGCAGTGCAATTGAGTTCGGGGCCGCATCTGAGTCGGGTCTAAAGAAAGGGCGGTCGTCATGCTAACGGGATGACGACGACAACGGTGAAACATACCGATGGGCGGAGGAGCGGCCATGATGGACAGGAGGATGGGGGCGCGGAAAGGATAGGAGGGAAAGACGTCGGAAACAAAGGAAACGGCGAGTGACGCGGGAACAGTCGTCGCTCAAAGGTCGTTTGTCGTGGACTGCACCGTCGAGGGTTCGTCGTTGTCGAGCTCGGACGGTGGATGGCTGGTAGAAAGCGGAGCTGTATGGCGCAGGCCGTACCTTCCCTGCCAAACACTGACGTTCGATCAACTTTAGCGGGGTCGGAGGGTCGGAAAGCGCAGCTCTGGTTTAGGGGGCGCGACCGCTTCGTTGCACGTGATATGTGAGATTTTAATTAGTCATCAGGGACAACGGGACTTACACGGCCAAGCAAGACCGTACAGTGCAGATAATAATAAATATCTGTAAAACAACTATAAACACTATGCAAGTGGACCCCACATAAGGGACTTCCATAGCCAGGGACCTCGTTTGCCTCCATTGTCATTCATTCTTTCAGTTCAAAACTCTGTAGACAGCATTCAAGATGCCTCGCATTCTCGTCCTCAACCCAAACTCGTCTGCGGACATGACGCACGGCATAGAGGTGGCCATCCGAGGGTTTTCAGGTGTAGGCTCTTGTATTTGTCCCATGATCACTTGGCATCCTTGTTGGTGACTGCTGACAATACTAGACACTGGAAGCAACCACGGCCCCCTATGGCCCGGCGAGCATCAACAATGCCGATGATCTTGCCGCCAGCACCGCGGCCGTGCTTTCGTCTCTAGACATTGACGACGTGACGGCCAAGTACGACGCCGTGCTGGTGGCCTGCTTCAGCGTGCACCCGCTCGTGCAAAAGCTGGGCGACATGACTGCGGGCAAGGTTCTCGTGATGGGCATTTTCGAAGCCAGTATCCTGACTGCCCTTTCGCTGCTGCCCCCCTACTACTCGTCGTCGGTCCCGTCAACGTGGGGCATTGTGACAACGGGCCAGTTTTGGGAGGACCACCTGTCCGCAGGTGTCACTGCATTTCTGGGAGGCACTGCAGTCGCTGCAAGTGGGGCCAGCAAATCCAAGTTTGCAGGTGTCTACTCGACTGGCCTGACGGCTGGGGATTTCCATGGCGGCGTGACGCAAAACCTCATCGAATCCCGGATTAGGGATGCCACCAAGGCACTATTGAGAAGCTCACCCGTTGGCTGTGTCGTCATGGGCTGTGCTGGCATGGCTGGTCTCGAGGAGATAATCCGGCTGGCCGCCGTCGAGGAGTATGGTGCCGAGCGCGGTGCACAGGTCTACATTATTGACGGCGTCAAGGCAGGTGTTGGCCTGCTTGAGCAGGCCGCCAAGCAAGCCAGTCTATTTAGATAATCAGCCATGACGAAGATCAAAGTAATATAAATATCCACGCTTGAGCTACACAATGCAGGCTATGCTACCAACAAAACGACGCGAGCACCAAAAGAAGATCAACATCTAACGCGTGTATGGTCATCCTAATCAAGACGTGTTGTCCGCCCCCAAACCTCGTCGGCGTCCCGCTTGCCGTTCGTCTCGGGCACATAGATCCAGAAGAATGTAGTCGAGACCACGGCAAAGGCGGCAAACAAAAAGTAGACCCAGCCGGCACCGCCCAGGCGTGCGTTCAGTGCCGAGTTGATCAATGGGAAGAACTGTGCAACCAAGAACGTGGCAACGTAGTTGGCTCCCAACGCCCACGACTGCGTTGCGCCAACAGCCTCTGGGCCGACGAGCTCCGACGCCAGCATGAACGGCACAGGTCCCAGACCAACAGCGAAAAAGGCCACAAAAGTCAGCACTGAGAAGGCTGACAAGATCTTGATGCCAAAAACAATGGAAAATGCCAGAGCCAGCGAACTCGTGCCCTGGCCAGTCACTGAGATGATCAAACACGTCTTCCGGCCCAGGCGGTCTGGCAGCGGCGAGCACAGCATTGTGGTCACCAAGTTGACGGCCGAGATGATAATGGTCAAAAGAGCCGAGTTCAGCGGCAGGATCCCATTAAGGAGCGACACAGAGTACATGATGACCGAGTTGATGCCGCACACTTGCTGTGCGAACATGATGCCGATGATGGCAACGAGAGCGGGGCGGTAGTGGGCATCCGTGACAATCTTGAAGAAGCCGACCGTCGACGGCGATGCGGACTTGGAGGAAGTCGTCGGCGGCAACAACCGCGGCGGTCGTGGTGCCACGGCAATGGCGCCTCCTTCTTCATAAGAGGAGGGGGAAGCTGTATCCGAGTCCAGCAGGGCCTGTTCCTCGGCAGGGACGGCTGCTGCATCAATCGTGCCGTGACCGTGCTGCAGCCCACCTGTTGGCCAGCCAGCTACCTCGTCCTCGAGGGAGACTCCGGCGCCGCGGATCCGCTGTAAAATGCGGCGTGCTTGGACAGTTTCGCCCTTGTGCGCCACGAGCCACGCGGGACTCTCGGCGACGCCCGCCATGCCAAGCAGACTGGCAAGGGCAAAGGCGATGCCGGTGCCCAAGATAAAGCGCCAGGCAGAGCCGTAGCTCAGGAAGAAACCAAGCGTCTGTGTCAGGAGAATGCCGACGTTGACGCTGATTTGGGTAAGTGTGCCAAAGAAGCCTCGCGCGGCCAGCGGGGCCACCTCGGAGATGTAGATCGGGACGATGACCGTCGAGGCACCGCCGCTGATGCCGTTGAGCACACGGCCGATGGCAAGGACGGGCATGGAGCTGGAAAACGTCTCAGTGAGGGAGCCCGCGAGATAGATAAAGGATACAATAGCCATGGCCTCGCGGCGACCGCGACGGCTGCAAAACGGGCCGGCCGCAAGGGCGCCGATAAGGCCGCCGACGGTGTAGACAGACGACACGGTGGCGAAGCGGGCCTCCGTCATGGGGATGCAGTCGGGGAGGCGTGCATGGTGTGTGGTCGAGGGGGTTGGCGCTGTGATAATGTCCTTACGCCGGCAAGTAATGACATCCTGAGGAGCATTCAGTTCTGCCTGTTTAATGTGCTGTTAGCGATGAGGCGCAAATAGGAGTATAGCTTCAAAGAGCGGCTTACCAGATGGAAGCCAAACTGGAGAGGGCCGAGGGTAACAATGGCAAGGATGAAGCACAAGTAGGGCGTGATGCCGACAAAGGCTTTGCGCAGGCCGTCGGGAATCATCGTAGCTGCTTCTTGGTGACCGGGCTTGTCGATAGGAGATGATTGATAAGCGGAGAGATTGATGCTAACTACTCGTAGAGACGAGGACGATGGATGGCGAGACGGCGAGGATGGCGGATGACGAGCGGAATACGAGGCGAAGCAAGGAGACGAACAGTTGACGCGAGGAGCACAAGAAGCGGCAGTCGCACACAGTCGAAACGGCAGGAGCTACCACAAAGTCCCCGTGTCGTCGTCGCCCTGTTGCCCGATGGAAGTCCGCTGTCAAGAAAAAGGCTGTCAGCTGCCGAGTTCGTTGTCGTTGTTATTAATGCTGTTTGGGAGAGTCCGTAGTAAGATAAGAGACGCGGCTCTGGTTGTCCACCTACGGAGTGTGGGGAAGTGGATGCACTGTGTGTCGCTATTACAATCACTTCAGCTGCAAGTACTCGTACACACATGATGAGCCATGAAACACACTGCGCTTCAATTGTGTCATTATTTTTTATACTAGTCATTTGATTTCATCTAGTCATATTGCAGAGCTAGCCGATTACTTGCTGACGCGTGCAATCTCCCGCTTCACAGCCGTGGCCAGACTGTCCAAGTCCTGCTCCGTCACGCCCAGAACCTCGTTGTCGTTCTTCTTGTAGAGTGTGCCACCCTCGGCCCAGATGCGCCGCAGTGTGTAGCTTGTCGCCACCGGAAGACCTTCAGCCCATGCCTTCTCTTCGACGGCCTCCAGCTCCGCCAGCGTTGTTGTCTGTACCTGCCACGCGCCACCGCCCGTCTGCTTCTCGTACTCGGCCAGCACCTCGCGCGGTGTCACGATAAACGACTGCACCTTGAGTGCCTTGCCAAACGACACCTCGGGGTGGGCCAGCGCGGCCACCAGGAATTTTCCGACATCCGCCATGGTGCAGAAGCCGACCTTGGCGTCGGGCTCGGTAAGATACGCCTTCTTCGCGGCGACGTCGTAGCCGCCGCCACGCGTGTCGCCGCGGACGTCCACCCACATGTCAAAGTAGGGACCAGTCACGAGGTAGGTGATCTTAAGGTTTTTGACTGTGTCGCGGATGAACTTGCGCAGGGCCAGCTTCTGCTGGTGCGGCTTCTCGTTGGGCGACTTGGCATTGTGCTCAATGTCGGTGCCGTACTCGGAGGGGAAGAACCACTGCACTGTATTGTCGGGCTTGTCGGCAATCTCGACGAGCTGGCGCTGCAGGTGGAGGGCGCCACGGCCGAGCGCCGAGATGACCGTGTCGGGCTTGACCGAGGCGTAGGCTTTGGCAATGTCGTCAGGACTTGTAATGTCGCCGACAACCACCTCGCTCAGGCCTTGGGCCTTCCAGGTTGTGAGGAGGGCCTTCTTCGAGGCCACAGTGGTGGGCGACGTGAAGAGGGCAATGTGGCTGAATGAGGCGGAGCTCTTGAGGATGGCCTCGGTGATGTAGGTGCCGATGGCGCCGGTGCCGCCAAAGAGCAACAGACGAGCAGGCTTGAAAGACATGGTGATGGTGTATAAATGGGCAGTGTTGTTTCTTGGGAGGCGGGGGACAAAGAAAGAATATTTTCGGAGAGGGGGGGTCGCAGGATAAATACAGGAAGCACCTGGTCAACGACACGATGTCGTCAGAAGGGCGTCGAAGCTCGACTTACATATATCCATAAAAGAGGGTCCTTCTAATAGTTAGCCGTTGACGTCTAACGCAGTGGGCGACGGATGCCGTGCGGCGGACGGCCGGCGGACTTGCGGATAAACTGGTTGACACGCTGCGGGGCAGTCCTGCTGACGTTGGAGCTATTTCGGCTCACGGTACGAGGATAGTCGTCTTACGAGTACGTGAAAAATGACCCTATTGATGATTCAAGTGTAACGCCGATGCATAGACAAAGATTAATGAATATGAAAAGATTCTGCACCGAAAGAAAAAGAGACAAACAGAATAGCCAACGCTTTGGCGGGTTTACTCGGGACTTCCTGGCCGGCTGCCCTTGTAGACTTCGACACGCCGGCCGCTCTCCTCGTCCTCGTCCTCCTTGCCAAATTGCGTAATGCTGAAATTGTTCAGCCGCCGCGTCTTGCGTCCAAAGCCGGCCGACACACCACTGCGCAGCCGCTCGCGCTCCTGTTGCTTGAGCCGTAGCTCGTCGACGGGGCTCAGCATGGTGCCCTCAATGGCCAGGTAGCCGTTGTCGCCCGCCAGCCCGACGTCAAAGTCCTTGATACGGAACTTCAGCGTGCCCGTTACCGGCTTGCCTTGCTCGTCTACCCAGTAACCCGTAGACTGCAGCTCGTCGAGGTCGGCAGCAATGCCAGTGTCCTTGGTCGGGTCGCTCACAACCTCGGCCGCCTCGACGGCGATCTGGGCAGCGGCAGCGTCGGCGTCCACCATGGACTGGTCGGTCTCGGCATCGTCGAAAAGAATCCGTTTGGACGTGGCCGTCGTGGTAGGTGCCTCGCCTTGGCCGTACTCGATATACTGCCAGCCAGAGGGCAGGCGTGCGGCTTCGATGCTGGCGTTGAACTTTTCCCAGCAGTTGACGCCGATGGCACCCTCGTTTTGAAGGATGACCTTGCCCTCGAGGGCGGCGCCGCGGCTGGGCACAAACAAATCCACATCGGCCGTGAGCCAGCCGAAGCCGACGGCATACTCGTCCACCGACGCAAGCGTAGCGGGAGTCAAGTCGGTAGCGGGATTGGCCGGGTCGGCACGGACGGCGTTTTCGCCGAGGTTGAGGTTACGGTAGGCTAGTAGGTAACCACCGAGCAAAGGCGAATAGTGGTTGACCAAGGCGTCAAGGTGTTGGTGGGCGGCACTGGTGAGAGGCCGGTCGAAGCCGACAGGGTAAAGCGGCAGCCATAGTGAGACGGTTTGGGTAAAGAAGGGCGAGACGGCCGAAGGGGTGAGAAGGGATGATGAAGAAATGTCGATCGTCTTGTCTTTCTTTTCCTTTTTGTCCTCCTTTCCTTTCTTGTCCTTTTTATCCTTCTTGTCCTTCTTGTCCTTCTTGTCTTTCTCCTTCTTTTCTTTGTTTTCCTTCTTCTCTTTCTTCTCCTTCTTTTCCTTCTTTTCCTTCTTTTCCTTCTTCTCCTTCTTGTCCTTCTCGCTGCTCTTCGTCACCTCCTCGTCGCTGGCCTCGATAAACTCGTTGCTCTTGTAGGCCGACTTTGTCTTTTTTGACTTGCGCGGTGACTCGTCGCCGGCGTGCGGTCGCTTTTTTTCGTTTTGTGACAGCCCTTGGAGGGCAGGATCGACCGCAGAAGGCATGTTTATAGGTGTGTCGTTGTCGACCGTGTTCGTCGGTTCATCGTTGTATAGTTTTCAAAATACAAATCATCAATCGATAGAAAAATTTAAGGTGGGCCCATCTCTCTATCCTTATCAGAATCTTATCCTTATCGTATCCTTATCGGAATCATTTATCCTTATCCAATTGCATTGTCCTTATCGGGCTCTATTATCGCAACGTGACTTTTTCGCCTCTATCACGTGTACCGTGCAGGCCCCTGCTGTCACTTATCTCCGCCCCTCCACACACTATCTCTCTCTCGTGCGTCGACCTTCCTATCTGGGTGAGGCAGCGGGAGGGCCCTTGATGAGCGCTTTTGAAGCCGCCATTTCACGGAGACAAGACGACACGACACGACACCTTCAGATACTCAGTACTCGTTTCGTACCGTACCGTACCGGATCAAAACGTATTATGCGTGTTGGACAATATAGTTTTATTATAAATATGCGGGTATAAGAGAAAATAAGACGGCAAAAGTGCCTGCGAATGCCGTCCGTATGCACACTACGTACTCAATACCAAGTCTCCGATATCATCGCCGGTCAATAACAAGCTCTGGGCTGAGCAGTGCGCAGTTTCTACAAAGTAACAAAATTATGATCAATTTGAACGCATTCTATGATTAATCGGTATGGTGATTGTGGTACTTTCGAATGGAGAAAAGTCGAAAAAGTAGATATCAGGAGAAACTCTCCCCACAAGAGCCGACAAAGGCACACGACAGTCGTCTTAAAACGCAGCACGCGCAAGTGGCAACAGAAGAATCGGTTATCGCGCCGCCATATTCCGTAGAACAAGTAGAAGAAGCCTGGCAGAAGCGTGGATTAAACACGCAACGAAACGACATGGCAGGAGTCTGCCGAATCATACCGTAACCAAGTCAAGCGGCCGACCGATACGACCTCATCTGTAATATCTTGCTCTAAGCAGATACGAATATTCATACTCGTACACCGTCTGCGCGGGATGCGTTTCTCGTGCGGTTTGCGGTTTGCCGTCTGCCGTCTGCCGTCTGCCGTCTGCCGTCTGCCGTCTGCCGTCTGCCGTCTCTGCAGTCTGCATTATGCGGCTGGGAGTGGCTAGACTCTGGAAGACCACTACCGACACCTTGATGCTAGTCCGTACGTTAAACATGCTGTAATGTCGCCGATACGAGGCCCTGGCCTTTATCTCCCGCCAAGGCCCCGCTCTCAACCAACCCCAGTTCCAGTTTTGTTATTCTACGAGTATCCTTCTATCTACTTTTTCTTTTCTTTATCTCGGGCTTTCCTTCTTTGGGTATTTTCTTCCTTGCTGTCAGTTATGTGCACGGGTGCTCCGACGGCACTTATCTATGTTGCAATGCGCGTTTGCTACTTAACAGCATAGACCCCTTTTGTTCTTTGTTGGTCTGTTCAAAAGACAGTCGCGCATCTCATCTGGTTCGACCGTGCCACGTCGAGTGCTTATTCATCTTGTTGCCGCCCTCGTTCACCACTTACACACGCGCTGTACCTGTCTGTCACGATGGCTGCACCCGCAAACACCACCGCCGCCGGCGACGAAGACCGCCTGGCCACCTTTGGCTATGAACAGGAGCTCCGTCGCGACTGGGGCCTCGCCCACAACTTTGGCGTTTCCTTTTCCATCATCAGCGTCATCACCGGTCTGACCACCCTGTTTGCCTATGGCCTCAACACGGGCGGCCCTGCCGTCATGTCCATTGGCTGGATTGTCATCAGCTTCTTTACAATGCTTGTCGCCATCGCCATGGCCGAGGTCGTGTCTGCCATTCCGACATCGGGCGGCCCCTACTTTTGGTCGGCCATGCTCGCCCCCCGGCGCTGGTCTGCCTTTGCTGCATGGCTGACCGGCTGGTTTAACCTGCTCGGCCAGGTCGCCGTCACTACGGGCATCTCCTTTGGTCTTGCCGGCCTGATCGCCACAGCCGCCCAGGTCCAGAACCCTTCGTACGAGCCGACCGCGGCCAAGACCATTGGCATCTACGCCGCCATTCTTGTGTCGCACGCCACCATCAACTCCTTTGGTGTGCACTTCCTCAAGTACCTCAACAATGTGTCTATTGTTCTGCACTCGGCCGGCGTCGCCTCTATTTGCATTGCCGTGCTCGCCAAGGCGCCCAAGCTGCAGCCCGCCTCCTTTGTCTTTCAAAAGTTCTACGACGGCACCGGCGTCGACGGCGTCGGCTGGGGCGACCGTGCTAGCCCGGCCTACGTTGTCGTGTGTGGCTCCCTGCTGTCGCAGTACACGCTGACCGGCTTCGATGCGTCGGCCCACCTGAGCGAGGAAACCCGCAACGCCTCCTGGAGCGCGCCCATTGGCGTCGTCTCCAGTGTCGGCTTCAGCGCCCTCTTTGGCTTCTTTGTGCTCATGGCTCTGCTCTTCTCCATCCAGGACTTTGACGCGACGGTCAACAGCGAGTACAGCCAGCCCGTGCTGCAGATCCTGCTCGACGTCTTTGGGCAAAAGGGTGCATTGGCCGTCTTCAGCATCATCATGGTCTGCGTCTGGCACTGCGGCCTCTTTAGCATGACCAGCAACTCGCGCATGATGTTTGCCTTTGCCCGCGACAGCGGCATCCCCACCTTCTTCCATAGCGTCGACGACCGCTTCAAGTCGCCCATCCGCGCCGTCTGGCTGGCCGCTACGCTGTCCTTTATCCTCGCACTGCCCTCCCTCGGTTCGTCCGTTGCCTTCTCGGCCGCCACCTCGATTGCCACCATCGGTCTCTACATCAGCTACGGCCTGCCCATCATGACTGGCCTTATCTGGCACAAGGAGTTCAAGCGCATCAAGGGCCCCTTCAACCTCGGTCTCTTTAGCCAGCCCATTGCCTTTGCCGCCTGCGGCTGGATCGCCTTTATCACCGTCGTCTTTTGCCTGCCCACGACGAACCCCGTCACCGACCAGACGCTCAACTACACCGTCGTTGCCGTCGGTATCATTGGCATCTTTTCCATTGGCAGCTGGGTCTTGTGGGCTCGCAAGTGGTTCACCGGCCCGGCCGCCGAGATCCTCGAGGCCATCCGTTTCGGTGTCGACCCTACCGAGCCAGGCGCTCTCGAGGCCAAGGAAGCTGAGGCTCTGCGGGGCGAGGTTGGCGTCACACCGGCCAAGTAGAGTGGTGCTGGGCTCGCTGATTTAGCCTTTGCGCTCATCTGGTAGTAGGAGACCACATCGGATAGCCTGGATGGCACCTTTGTTTACTGGTTTTACCATCTATTTTGTTTACAATACCCCTTTATTTTTAGTACGCGGTCAAAGCCGATGTAGTCAATATATAAGTTTAACAGGATATATATAACTCGTATTTTTATTCAATTAAATCTGATCTGATCTACTCCGTAATTTGTTAGTTTCGCGCCGTGAGAATGCCATCCATGTAGGTGCTGTATCAGTATTGAAGGCTTTATTTACTCCGTACAACTCCCAGCCCGATCGTAATTTTTATTTTATTAACAAAATACGAAGCCTCGACGCTGGTCGAAAACCGACCCCTCAGAAAGGCGATGTTCGTACTGTCACAGCCTGCAACAGTGCTTGGTGTGCATCAGCCGCATGTTACTCGTATGCGTGCTGGCCATGATTATGCGGGGCGCATCGTCGTTGTATTGGGAGCCGCGACAAAAAACCTCGTCGTGACATTGTGATTTTTCGTCCGTCCGAGCATTGATTATCAATTTCAAAACGCCAATTTAGTCAGCCGCCCACTTTATCTTGCTTATGCTATTGGGCGCGCGTAATTATGTAATGGCTCGTATCGCTACTTCCCCTCTTCGCCGGTTTGCGCCATCGGCACCCGGTATGCGCTTTACCCGCACCTCGGCCGTTTCTAGCCACTTCTACTGAAGCGACATTGGAATCAATCTGTCTCTCTCTCTCTCGCTCACTCTCTTCCACTCTTTGATTCCTAACTCGTGGAGGACAAATTGCTTTTCTATCTCGCCGTTGTTCATTCTTTTATCCAGATTTACTCTCATCGGCAACGCTAATCGCACGCCGGTTCTCTGGTTGCGTAACGTTTTGGAGAGTTTGCTGAACACACTGCGAATTTGGTCCGTTTGGTCCGACTCAACATCCCGTCATGCCGGCTACATACCCGGACTCCTCCCGGGACGAGTCCCACCCGGCACAGCTGCCTTCATTCTACTCGCCACGAACAAGCGCCGCTGATGCGACGGGGGACTCCGCGGCCAATGCCGAGGTAGACACATTCTCCCTGTCCAAGGGCACACAGGACCACACAGATGACGCACAACCACAAACACAATTACAACCGCCATCACAAAGTACAGACCCAAGCCTGTCACACTTGTCGCAGTCGCACCAGCCGTCGCCATCACCGTCCTTGCCGTCGCTCGTGTCGCCTGCGTTTACCCCGCCCACAGCAACTACACCCACGCTCTCAGATGCTACGTCCACATCCGCCCCCTCGAGTGAACCCCGCGGCGTCCCCGTTGACTCCAGCGTGCCCTCGGGCGGCTGCGGCAGCAAGAAGCCCCGTCTGCTCGAGACATTGCCGCATGTTGAGTGCATTGTGCGCGCACGTATCCCCACCGTGACTGGCACGCAAATGTTCTTGCACCTGTACACCAACAACATCGACAACAAGGAGCATCTGGCCATTGTCTTTGGCGACCACATCCGCAGCAAGAGCCTGGATGCGCCACGGCCGGGCGAGACCGAGCGCGACCGCATGACGCGTGGTGCCTACACCGGCGTGCTGTTCCCGGGGCGCACCACCAGCGGTGAGATCCAGCACACATCGCCTCCCGACAACGCTACGATACCCCTTGTGCGCGTGCACAGCGAGTGCTACACGGGCGAGACGGTGTGGTCGGCTCGCTGCGACTGCGGCGAACAGCTCGACGAGGCCGCGCGGCTGATGGCGCTGCCGAGCAACCAAGCGGGCGGCATCATCATCTACCTGCGACAAGAAGGTCGCGGCATTGGTTTGGGCGAGAAGCTCAAGGCGTACAACTTGCAGGATCTCGGCTCCGACACGGTGGAAGCAAACCTGCTGCTGCGTCATCCCGCGGACGCGCGCAGCTACGGCCTGGCGACGGCGATGCTGGCCGACCTGGGCCAGTCGGAGATCCGATTGCTGACCAATAACCCCGACAAGATCCGCGCCGTGGAGGGCCCCAACCGCGAGGTTGTGGTCAAGGAGCGCGTGCCCATGGTACCGCTGTCGTGGCTGGGCGAGGGCGGCTTCCGCAGCCGCGAGGTAGATGGGTACCTGAGTACAAAGGTGTGTTCTTTTCTATCCGCATCTGCTCTTTCGCCTTTCCTTTCCTTTCTTCCATGCACCTTTCATAAGCGGTCACTAACACAAGCAGATCAAAAAAATGGGACATTTACTGGACTCGGGCGGCTTGGTATAGCATATCATGCGCATGTCGAGGGTACAGTACAAACATGCAGCAGAAGAACACGCTGCCAAATCTACTACTTATCAAAGCCATTATTAAGCTGTTTGTTCGATTTGATGTGATTCTTGTCCATTGTACTCCGTACGTTCTTTGTACTCGTAGTATCTTCGGGCGTGTTACATAAGCCAGATCGCCACTATTCCGAAGCGCGTCTACGAGTACAAGAATAATTGAGCTGACCCACATCTTTTAAGGACCGCGCGCAAGCTCTGCCTTACCTTGACATCAGTCTCAGCTTTCCATCCTTCGTCATTCACGCACGCTGCCATTTATCACTATATATATTGGATAACCGACGTCTCAGTTCGAATATATCTTAACTTTCCTTTTTCTCGACCAGTCCTCTCCATTTTCTCCTCACATTGAGCCACAGACCAGCAACTAGTACCAACCGCATCGCAGTCGACGTCATGAACAACCGTTTGCGGCTTCGGCTACATGTCCGTCGCAATGGTCTGCCTGACATGAAGCTTGTCTTTCCCACCGTCCTGACGCGTGGGTCGTCGTCAGAAGCTGATGCCACCGTCGCTCATCTCCTTGAGCAAGTCAACGAAACGGTGCCTCTTGTGGGCGCTCACTGGGGCCTCGAGGACTACGCCGTCGAACTGCACACCCCCTCGGGTGCCTTTGAGTGCCTGCACTACGAGACCCTCGCCAACCTTTTCGATAAAGACGACGAGGTCGTGATCCGGCCTCTGAGCTTTGATGACCGTCGACGCCGTCGGCTGAGCGGCCGCTATCAAATTGCTCCCGGCGGCCGGCGCCTGGTGGACGGCATTCCCTTTGGGCGCACGCGCATTGATAGCGTCATTCGCCGGCCTGAGGTTTCCATCGCCCCTGCCCTGGGTGCGTCGCGGGCCGACACACGCATGCTCATCGACAGCAACGACGAACAAGACACGGTGGCTGCTGATGAGCTTCAGTTGTTAAACGATGACGCACGGCGCCGTGTCCATTTTGCAGAAGGCACTGGCGGTGGTGATGATGAAGAAGAAGATGATGAGGATGATGAAGAGGATGAGGACTACGAGGAAGACAACAAGGAAGCTAGCAATGCTTCTAGCTCCGACGAGGACTCGGATGAGGATTTAGACGAAGACTCCGATGAAGACTCTGAGGAGGAAGGCTCCGACGAGGACGACGGCGACGAGAACGAAAGCAATGTCGAATCCAAGAAGAAAGTCTTGCAAATCGAACCGGCGCCGGAAACTGCATCGCCCACAACTAGTCCCGTCGTCCAGCCTGGTGGCGGCATGACGAAAACACAACGGCGCAATGCCCGCCGCCGCAATAAGCTTGCCCTGCAGCGTGCCCTGGCCTCTGGCATTGCCGGCCTCATTGGCACGGCAGACGATGCTGCCGAGTCCAGAACAGCTGCCCCGGCCCGGCGTATGCTGCTGTCTGCCCTCGGAGTCAACTCCCACGGCCGTCCGCAGTCGCAGTCGCAGCAGACAAGCTCCTTGCCATCCGATGCCACTCCCGCTGGCCCTGCCGAGGGAAGCCCACACCACTGGAAGTCGTGGATCAACTACACCGCCGTCGAGTGCTGTGATGCCAATTACCGGCTCGATGAGCCGTCCTTTCCTTTCCAGCAGCAGTGGCACGGAATCACCAAGAACACAAAGAGCAACAACAACAGCAACAACAACAGTAACAATTTGGCGGACGGCTCTCGGAAGCGCAAGGCCCCTGCCGTCGCTGAGCAGGCTTATACCAAGAAGCGTGCCCTTTCGGTGGAGGACACTGTCAAGGGCAGCAGCGAAACTGCTAGCAGCAGTGACTCGGACTCCAGCAGCGATACGAGCGACTCGTCGTCGGATGATGACTCGAGTGATGAAGAGGACGACGCCAACGACGGAAACATTGAGGAGCCAGAAGAGGAGGAACTTCCTTCTCTGCCCGACGATGTTTCCAAGCTGGCCCCTCTTACCATTGACGCCATTGTGCCTGACATGATTATCACGTGGAAGAAGTGGCTGCTGTCCCAAAAAACCAACTGGGAGCCTCGTATCGTCAACGTCACCGCCAAAGTCGTTGGCATCGACGAGGGAAGCTCGAAACCAGGCAACCCTGCCCTGAACGTTGTGCTTGCCATTCGAGACCGCGCGTACGAGCGTGTTGAACGTGAGTACGACGACGAAACGGGCGAGCGGGTTTATGGGCGATTTGAGCTCCCGGAAGATGGCGGCGACGACGATGACGATGATGGCAACGACACTGGGGACAGACTAGTCCTCTGGGACGAGCTCATTGAGCCGCGCATCCTGCGATGCCACGAGATGGACCCTTAGTACGCTGTGTATCTGCTGGATGCGGTTGCAGGAAATGCCGAGCAGGCTAAAAAGGATCGGGAGCGGGCGCTGGGCCATCGCGTGATTGAGGAAGACTGCCGAATGATGTAATCTGTACTGATTCGGATATGTTGTTGGTATTTGGTACATTTGTGTTCTGTTTTTTCTTTTTCTTTTGTGTCTTCTTGTTCGTCAGGCGAGGTAATACCCAGGAACTGCATGGATTGGGAACAGCAATATCATTGCTGGCATCATAGGTAGCATATCAGGTGTTTATTTGGTAGTGATTTAATCTCGATTCTTTGGTTTTTTGATCTGCTTTATTTTTTCGAGTTTCTTCTTCATGCCTCTATCATCTCCTTGTTACGTTGACGAATAAATTCTACGCGTAAATGATGAAAATCACAGACCAATTTCCTCTCTTTATATTTTGTAAGAAAACTAAAACTAGAACGAAAAATAGAAAATAGAAAATAATAGAAAATAGTAGATAGATGTACAAAAATATAAATATAAACATATAAACAAGAAATAGAATGAAAAATGAAAAATGAAAAATGAAAAATGAAAAATGAAAACGAAAACCATAAAAAAAGGCTATGTGATGAGTATCATCACCGTACGTTTGGTGGTGTGTCAATTGGTCAAACAATAACAGGAGAAGGCGCGATCTCACAGAAGCAAAGGTGACATTTGGAAACCATGGCATCAAATGCTTCTAGTTTTGGACAGAAATATCAAGGTTTCAGTTTGTTACAGTCTTTCTCGAAACATGCTGTTGTGTTGCGTTTGGTAAATGTCATGCATTGCCACAAACAGTTTTCTTGCAGCTGTTTTGACGCCGACACATCCAGCCAAACGACTGGCTATGGGCGGCTGACTTACATCACCTGCAACTGCAAATGCACTTGCAGCTGCCCCTACACACGCCATGCAACTGGCCAAAAGGAAACATCCACTGGATATCCGTAATGCATACGCAATGCTGCCAACCAAAAGAAGTGACCCGGAGCAATTAATTATCTCGGACGCATGTGAGCTGGAAGGAGAAATGACATACTAGCAGCCTAGACAAAGGACGACCAAATACGTCCTGCATGTTCATCGACGCCAAAGGCCGTCACTGCAAACAAAGTGCGACTGGATGTGATGGGTAATAAAATATATGCCTGGATCTATGAACAGTGCGGCAGCTGGCTGCTCGCGTCAGTGGAAAGACCAAGGGCTTGGCAAATATAAATTGACGTTGTTCCCCGGCTGGACATTTGCTTTGAACCCGGATCACCAGCTTCCATTTCTTTCCGCTTCCCATTCGTCTCAAGCACATCGTTGTACATTATCGAGTTGCAGGCAGCTCAGTCGTTCCTTACATATACCCTTTGTATTTTCTTATCCTTTCTTCTCTTCTTGCTTCCCTTCTCTCCACGATGCTTTCACCCAAGCACATTGTCCTGGCTTTCGCCTGCATAGTTTCCCACCATGTTGGCACCTCGACCGCCTCACCCACTATGCTGAGAGCTCGCAGTGAAAGTGTGCTGCCTACGGACCTGTTGGCTGGTGTGCCGTCGGGCAGCTTTCCCGGTCTTGCCAAACCGACCGCAACATTCACGGCGCCTCCCTCTGCCGTCACTGGCGTTAAAGACACAACCCACTGCGATGACATGCCTGGAAACCACACGCACATGCACGACCACCATCAGTCTCAAGCTCACGACCATGGTCATGATCGCCACCACCTGAACCAGACAGGCGGCCCTGACCGTGACTTCCACCACAACTGCACCGACCACCTCAAACCTACCGGCACCAAAGTCCCGGCTAGCCTCATCACGCCCCCTCCCGATTCCACAGCTGTGGCCAATGCGAATGCTGCCAAGTTTAGGCAGACAACCTACTACTCTTGCGTGACGATTGGCCCGGACTCGCACTGCGGCTGGCACGAGCCCATTGTGGATGCCGGCACGTCGAACTCGGCACCTGGGCTCGCCGTTGACAACAATGCTTGGCTGTCTTTACTTTGTTTTTTGGCCGTTCTGACGTGGATGTAATCTTTGTGTTCTTGATTTCCTTACTTCTTCTAGATTTTATGTGCAGGACATACTTGTCGTCTCTTTGCTAATCAGATCTCCAATTTGTGACCGACGGCATTATTTGTGACTCGTACTTTTTTAGTTTTTAATTTTTAATTTTTTTTTACCTTCTTATTCGTAGCTTTGGATGGTTTAGAAACATAAGAGGGACATCTGACCGGGGAATCCTTTGTCTCTGGCCTCCCAGCTTGAGATGTGCACAGTCTGCGTCTGTGCAACATCAACGAGACATAAGCAGGGCACAACGACATGAGAAGGACAAGAGGGTAACAAAGAGGCCATGCTGCTTGCAACCACAACACAGGTATATGTTTTCAAATGAATACAAGGACGCCCCAAATAAGGTAAAACATAAATAAAACCCTTCCCATCCCAGTTTTTTCTTTTTCCCTTTTCGTGGTTGACCAGCTTTTTGGGGTTAGACCGACAAAATTGACACCGCACTCGTTGTGTTTCTTCTCGAGATAAACAGTCGTCGTCGTTGTCGCCGTCGTTGCTGCCACCGCCAGTATCGTCATCGCCGGTCGCTGTGAGTTGTCTATTTGTCCTTCTTGGCCTTGACACCCTTGGCCTTTGCTGTGCCGCGGAGGGTCTTCTGGCGGTTCTTGCGCTGCTTGCCTGTTGCGAGTTAGCATGCCTGGCCCATCTGGGAGCAGCACCATATAAAATGCAAAATGTTGCGCCGGGAAACGTACGTTGTTGTCTGCCGGGCTTCTCGATCTTGTTGGCCTTGCCAACGCGGACCAGGCGGAAGTGAGGCTCAAACTTCAGCATAGCCTCGGGCGAGTCGTACACCAGGGCAAAGCCGGTGGTCTTGCCGCCACCAAAGTGCGTCCGCAGGCCGAAAACGTTGACCTGATCCTTGCTCGCCTTGTACAGGGTAGCCAGCTTGTCGCGCAGCTCCTCCTTGGAGATGTTGGCACGGTTGGGGTGCAGGATGTCACTGAGGTTGTTAGCGCTGTATTGTATGCATATGAGAGACATCAGGCACATGAGGCGAGTGATGGCATGAACGCGCATTGGTGCAGCGACAATGGAGGACCGGAAGTGGAAGTTGGCTGCGTAGCGAATAGCCCCGTGTACAGTCTTTCGTATGGCCCGTAAACGTGGTCTGTCGAGAGACGTGATGCGGTTCGTTTCCGGCGTGTCATTGGCCAGCCGATCAATCTCAACCATCCCACGCTTTAGTATTCGAAAGCTCTGCATGCATCTTGCTTGGCTGCAGAGGCATGTTTTGCTGATTTTTTTCGGTTTGACTGAAATGCTCTGGCTGTCGGTATTCGCCTCGTCGATAATCGCAAGTTGCTGACTCGTTTGCCTTTTCCAGTCCCGTTGTCATGCGCCGCGATCGCCAATGCCAACTCTCAGCCTTGGACCGCCGCCGTCGTCGTAAAAAACTTACACGACCATCTGCTTGCGGCCGAGCAGGGGGTTGCGGATGAACTTGCGAGTCCGCAGGGTAACGGGGGTGTCAACGTCCGCCATCTTGGGCAATGTGTGTCGATATGTTGGGGGATGATGATATCGAAAGTTGTCGTTGTCGGTCGTCGTGGAAAGTCGAAAAGTCGAAAGGCGAGACAGTAGTAACAGAGAGGGGGGGAAAGGCACAAAGGGTTTGGGAGGGCAAACTTTTAGAAACTATTTTTTCCCTCGCTGCTTTTTCTTGGTGGTTTCCTTTAAAAAACCCACTTTATGCGCTATCTGAGCTGCTGAACGCGCTGTAGCAGAACCATTACAGGGCCCGACTTGCTGACAATTTTTGTACAAGGCCGGTGCTCCAAATTTTCCGTGACCGGGGTACAGCCCCACATTTGAGAAATGTATTTGGTGATTAGCACTTAGCCCTAACTCAAGTGTGACTGTTCACGTGAAGAAGATTGCGCTACGATAAGAAAAAGAGATAACAACAAGCTTGTTTATTCCATTGCCACTGCTCTCAAACGGCAGATGTGGATGGGCACAGCGTCGCTGTAGAATGGCCCAGCCTGCTCACTTTGAGGCACAATTGGAAAATCTACCGTCTCGACCCGGAACAGCTGCTCCGATGCCAGCTGCATAAATGTGTCGAATGTCTTCTTATTGCGCTCCGTGGCGGAGATCAGCACAGCTGCCCCCGTATTGGCCATCAAGCACCAGCGGATTGTCGTCAACAGGTCGGGCATGTCGCGCGCGTCAAATGTAATGTCGGCACCGAGAATGATGTCGAATGGCAAAGACATCTCGGCCATCCACTGAGGAGGATCTGGACCCCACACCAGTTCACGGCTGGTAACATCCTCTGCCTTCAAACCATTGAGCTCCAGATTGGCCGGCAGGTTGTCCACGACCTCCAGCGAGCCATCTGTGGCTATGCACGCGGCCGCACCCAAGAGCTTGCTGCACAAGATCGAAACATAGCCAGTCCCGGCCCCGAGCTCTAGCACGCGCTTCCCTTTGATAAGCGTGGGCTGCTCGCGGCACAGGTACTCTCCTAGATGCAATGCAGCCTCCCATGTGCGGATGCCTGTCGTGCCACCCGCGGCAATCGTGGCCCTGTTTTCGAGAAGAGCTAGAGAAGGCGTGCATGCTGGAGTTGACAGAGCGGAAATTGAGTAGACGACACGATGTTTGCGAACAGTAAAGGGAGCAGCCGAGCCGGTCCGAACGTTGGCGAGACAGTCCATGAGATTGTCAGAGACGCTATGCTCGTCCCAGTCGTCGATGCTGGCCTCAATGGCAGCAACTAGCCTTTTCAATACCCGGAGGGAATAGGTAGGTGGCAGCCGAAACTGCTCTGGTCCGCAGGCCGTGGGTGAAAAGAGGCGCTCGTAAAGGTAGTCCTGGACCTGCTCGTCGCGCAGGAGGGCTCTGTCCGAGGGGAAGTCGGGAGCGGGCTCCGCCTGGAGGTATTGGCGGCAGAACCGCTGCACCGGCAAGCTCTGCGTCAAAGCATTTCTGTCCATGCGAACGGGTGTCAATAGATTGAGGTGATCTGCTTCGAGGCTAGTGACTCGATAAAGTTCAGACGGCACCAGCAACTACGGAGATTTACAGTTAGATTTTCGAGTGGGGCACATCTTAATGACATCACATCACCACCACAGCAGACACGAGACACGCTTTTTCACCCAGCCCACAACGAGTGGAAAGGAGAATGCCGACGCCCATGTGAGCATGCATACGGGAAAATGACCACCAGGGAGCGGGTTAATGGATTGGGTTGCGTACAGAGCTTTGCACCCTAGTTCTGTACCAGCACATACAATGCCGTTGTATCATTTTCGCTCGAATTGAAAAGACGATGACGTGAAATACGTTTTCTGTCTCTGTAGTACTGCTTCGACCAATTAATCCGCAAAGAAACAGCAATCAACACCATATTCTACCTTAGCTGCTCTCTTCAATTTCACAAAGAGCAAGGAAGGTCTCAAACTCCTCGCCGTCATTGAGGCTCCCGGCCTGCATGACCGTCTCTGCCGTTGCACCGACGAAAAAGACGTAGCCCTCCTCGATCTTCTCGACCTTGGGGCCGACAGAGATTGTACCGCGACCACCTGTGCAGATGATGATGCTTGGGCCACTGATTGCATCGAGCGTCACCTTGGCACCCTTGCTCTTGAGGGCCGTCCGCACCACGCTAAATTCTTGGATTGGTGGGTTGTACAAGACGCTTTCGGATCCCGAGCTGTAGGCTGCGCGATTGAGTGTCGCGTAGGGGTAGTCGACGGGCTGCATCTTCTGCTCATCAATCGGCGCGTAGTTGTACGTCAGCATCGACGTCAGTGTGCTGACGTCCTTGAACTTTGGCGTGAACCCGGCGCGCACCACGTTGTCCGACGCCGCCATACACTCAATGATATCGCCCGAGATGTAGGCGTGGATATCGTCTGCTTGCAGGAACAGCGCCTCGCCTCGCTTCAGTGTCACATAGTTCAAGAAGAACAAGTTGAAAAGGCCATAGTCGACACCAAACTCGCCGTATAACCGGTTAATGAGCTTGGCCAGTGTTGCACCCGACGACGACTCAACACCGCCCTCGGCGAAGCCCTGGGCATCAGCGGCCACAAGCTGCATGATACTGGCTGTTTCCGAGGCCAGGGACTCTTGCGACGCACCCATCAATGCTGAGAACACATCCTTGAGAGCTGCCTTGTTCTTCTCGACGGCCTCGGGGGATTCGTCTTCTTCGTGGCCCGTGATGGTCGCAACAAAGGACTCAGCCACAGGCTCCCCAACGAGACTGCGCAGTGGTGGAACAGTCTTGAGGAAGTGGGCTATCTCTCCAAGCGGGCGAAAACCGCAGAGGCCTTCAAACGGGGTGACGGCAATGGCCATTTCAGGCTTGTGGTTGTCGTCGGGGTAGTTCTTGGGGTCGCGGGCGTGCAGCTTCTCGGCAAGCTTCTTGTTGGGATGTGCCTGAATGGAAAGCGCCTTGTTGATCGAGAGCACCTTGAAGAGGAAGGGCAGCTTGTTGCCATACTTGTTGGCTATGGCCGAGCCCAGGAGGGCCTGGTTGTCTTGGACGAGATCGAGCAGGGCGCGGCCGGTTTCGACATCTTTGGAGGGGTTCGAGGGATGTGTGCCCATCCAGAGCTCGGCATATGGCTTGTCCTCCTTTACGGTGAAGCCATCGGCCGGCGTGGCCTCGGCGTACTGAGCAGCCACGGAGTCGGAACCAACTTTACCCCAGTCGTAGGAGTTGACCCCGCATTGGAGCCGAAGCAGGGGAATCTGCATTGTAGGAGAAGATGGAAGTGCCGGTGTATGAGGATGGAAATCAAGAGACAAAATAGTAAAGTAGCCAAAATATGGGTATAAACAAAGCAGACGACGTCAAACAGCAAGTGCGGTGGTATCAAGGGATGAGGGGAAGTCCTGCTGGAAGGAAGCTTTGTTAACTGGAAGGTGCGATTGGCGGGGCACCGAAACAGAAGAAAAGCACAAGCTGTAATTATTGGCCAGCAGCTGCTAAGAGACAGCTAACACTACGTCACGGGCGTGGGTCTGATCTGTGTGAGTTTCCAAAGCAAACCAGAAAATATACTCGTATATCGAACGCCATCGATGATGGCACAAGAGATTAGGCGAGTGACAAGAATTAAAGTCAACTATACTAAGATGTGAGAAAGAAACGATGCAAACTGGTGAACACAATGACTAATGACAAAAGCAAAGGCCAGCTTGATATAGAGCTTGTTGACGGAGAACAGCAGAGAAAGACAAAAGGTGACAACGCCAATGAAGAGCCGCAAGAACGGGCAATGATAGAAGGACAATTATACAAGGAAAGACTTCATCTGCGTCCATGAGACTGGCGTGACGGGTCAGCTTTGATATCATGCAGCTCTTGGACGTGGCTAGGGTGTGCTGCAGGCGGCGGCGAGCCACACACCGGCGTACCCGGCTGACAACCGCTGCCCATGTGCGAGGTAGACACGCGACTGCGGCTGTCACTCAGAGACAGCATCGGACTCTCGGCCGGGCTGTATGGACGTGTCTTGATCAGGCTGTCCGTGGACGACTTTTTCTTGTTCTGTCTGCCATAGACGCCATGCAGAGACGACGAAGACAGCGATGACGCGAGCATCTTGGCGGAAGAGCTGGAATCATAGGTGTAGCTGTCAAGACAGGCCACAGGACCAGGGCCTTGACTGCCAACAACGTCGCGCTCCTGATCGCTAAAGATGCTGCCCGCATTGGCACGATCAGAGACAGGCGCAGCACCAACCGCACTTGTCCCGATATACAGGCTGGGTTCATGGTAGCTGGACTTTGGCCCGTAGCAATGGTGACCTGCGCCACTAGATGGCTGGTCACTGCTGCTTGCGGTGGCCGAATAGCCAACTCGAGCGAGACATTCTGTGCTGTTGGCGGCACTTGCATGCCCACTAGCATATGGCGAGGTGGAAGGGCTTCCAGCATGTTTTCGAGAAGAGGAATGCAGAGGTGGAAGAGGGGCCTGCATGGATGTCATCTTGGGGACTGGGCTGGGAGCGGCGCTGCGACCGTCGACTACTTCCTGCTTGAAGCAAGCCATGGACGTGGGAGCACCCTGGTCTGCCACGCTTCCATGTGACGGTGCACGGTCCATTGTTGCGGCTTGCATGGTCTGGACAGCATTATCACAGCCGCTCCCGCTGCCGCTGCCGTTGCCGTTGCTGCCACATCCATTGTTGTTGATATCGTTGCATGCACCAAAACGACCAATGTTATCGATCGAGGTACGTGCCAATGCCGAGTGCAACGATGACTGCAGCTGGTGGCGGTAGTCAGTGCTAGCACTGACACTGCTATCGGGGCTGTTCAGGGCTGGGCGGTACACCAGTTCGCCATGGATGTACTGGTTGGTATCGGTTCCCTGGGAAGGGACATTTCCATGACCGGCATGAGGCTTTGGTGCACACACAGAGATGGACGACATGTGATTATGCTGGGCCTCATCTTCAGCCTGAGCCTCAGCATGGGCCTCAGCCTCAGCCTCAGCCTCAGCCTCAGCGTGGGCTCGAGCTCGAGCCTGTTTCTCAAAGCAAACATGACAGTGGCAGTGACTTTGGCTGTCAGCAATCTGGATTTGGCTGTGGCTCTCAACTTGGTGCTGGTCAAGCATATGGGACTGCGGCGGCGGCGGCGGCGGAGGCAGTGACGACATGCCCGTAGCCTCTAGAGTGGAAGCCGATGAAGGGGCCTGCACCTTGAGGGTCAGCGGAGGCGGAGGTGGACCGGCAGGGGCACGGCCGTCCCATGTAAATGGTGGCATGAGTGGCGACGGCTGGTCGTTGACTACAGCGTACGGGCTGCAAGGCTGTGGTGTCGAATAGTCACCGGGAGCGCTGCAGTCTGTGCCGTAGTTGGGAGTCCATGGCGATGACGGCAGGCTGTTGTACAGCGACTTGTAATTGTAGGGGTACAGGCTGGAGGTGGAGCGGAACGAACCACCATGTGCGCCGCCGCCACCGGAGCTGCCGGGCCCAAAGTCACTGGCAGCGGCCCCATAGTTGTTGCTGCTTGTAAGCAGCGGCGGTGGCAGAGGAACAGGTGCCCGATGAGCCAGAGCACGTGCAATGCTCGAGTTGTATTCGAACTCGGTCTTGATGGTGGCCTCGCGGGATGAAACGCGGAGGAACAGGCATGGGGTCACACCGGCGTTCTGGCAGTTGGTGCAAGGAAGGTTCTGACCTTTGTCACCACTGCACCGAATCTTTCTCTGCCGACATCGTCCGCACTGTTTTGTTAGTTCAGAGTGGTACATGGGACCTGCAAGAGAGGTAGACTTACGGCCACGGCGATCCTCTTTCGAGTGGCACCCTCCCCCCTTTCAAGGGGGTCGCTTATAAAACCACGAGGGTCGTTGTTAGGGACATACACACGGCTATCTGTGTATCTGTTGTTGGTCGTCATGTAAGGAGAGAAGGTATGGTTGGGCCTTTTGCCGTCCGATGGATGCGCGTGGTAGCCATTCTGGGACACCATGTTATGTGGATCGCGTGTGTCTTATGCGGTTTTAGTTAGTTGCGGCTTGAACGAGTGCATGATAATGATGTAAGAAGAGAGGCATCGTACCTTGCCCGATGGATAGACGGGAGTGGGGGGCTGGATGGAAAGTTTTGCTGATATGCAAGAACCTCGTCAGCGGCTGGTAAAGCAGCTCGGTCTGGACTCGAGTCTAAATTTGACGAGGTTGCGATGATATACTCGTAGTGATGAACAGTGGTTGAAACAGGTAAGAACAGTGGAAATGTGACAAGGCAGGACGTTGAAGAGTGGGTTCGAGGACTGGCAAGAAAAGTGTCGAGAGCAATCGAATAAACGTAAACGTTAGGGAGCCCTTTGTTACTCTGCGAAGATGCCGACAACGCTCTTATTAACAAGGATAATGTGCCAAGAAGACGAGGAGACAAAAAGATCCAGAAGACGACAGAGTAGGTGGTAGAAGTCGGGATAAAGAAGCGAAGAGAGACGGTAGAATAGTCAAAAGGTAGGGATGTTAGCCAGCTTATATATTGACGAGACTGGGAGAGAGCAAGAGAAGAAGAACGGGCAGGACGAGAGGCAGAGCGGGCAATAGAATGAAGGAATTAAATGCATAAAACAATATTCGAAAAGTATCTCAAACGGCAAGCCAACGACCACCAAGTAGGAAACGAAAGGAAACGAGAAACCCATATCTGATCTATCACATTTCGCTTTTGACAAAACAAGCCAGTTTGCGGACGGCGTACTCTTGTGTGACGTCTGCATTCCCTAGGCGGGCTTGCTTTGTTGCGTTCTACTGTACCAGAGTTATGCCCTTTTGCCGACCTGATAATCTACAAAGTAAACGGCAAAGTAAACGGGAGAGACAGAGTAAGTTTTTGAAACGCCCAAGAAATAGGACAACGACAAAAGAGGGAGCAGAGAAAACACAAAAACAAAGGAACACAATTGTGTGCAGTGCGCATTTATTAATATGGCTTCTGAACATGTGTATGCAGGTGTTTGTATGTGTTTGTGCTCACTGCCGCACCAACCTTGGTAATGCAGTCGAATTATGATTTGACTGTTTGATTTTTGAATTCCCGCCTCTATCCATTCAACTACCACCAAAACGCCTAGGACCAGAAATTGAACTATCTGAATTTGTACGATGTCCGTACCACTACTTCAACTGCTATTGCATACCCTGCCTGGAGACTGGGGGGATCGTCATGACTTTCTGTCATTCGCCTTATTCGTAGATATACCTCGTCTAGCAGGTTCGATACATTGCTTTGACAGCCCCGTTGTCTCAAACCCTCTATTATACATTGATTTCTGGAGAGGACCATCACTTGTATCCGTGCCCCGTCCTCATAAATTATGTCAAACTGTTTTGTCTTCAGTTTTGACTTTGTGGCTGGCTGGGCCGTGATTTTGGTTTGACCATCTTCCGCGTCAAGTCATACTGTGTTGCGGAGGGGTCACCGTCGCAAAGACGAATCTGAGTGTACATACACTTACTCATATTCATACTTTCCTATTCACTCAACAATTTCTATTCCTGATGTTGTTGTGACCTTGCGTCCTCGTCAACATACATTGGTGTGGGCGTTTCCTAACCCCCTTCTTAATCCCCTCTACTCCATACGTAGTGGGCCATTGATGACCTAAATTTGGAGAGACGCAACTACATAAACAGTCGCTGTTAGTCCTCCTACTCTCTTTGAAAATCGTCCTGCCTAGCCTACCGCTAGAGCACTCGTTTGTGTGTTCCTCTCGTATCAGCCCCGTAGCACAGCATGTAGACAATATCGGATTTAAAACAACATTATTTCAAATCAGAATAAAACGATGGCTACTAGGAAAAGGGAGTTTTGAAGAATCGTGGACTGTGTACGTAGTACAATACTACTGACAAAGGACTACAAGACTGTAAAAAGGCAACTCTTCCCGCATGTCGTACATCCTCCGTGCTGTACCGTATATGCTTACGATTCTATTTTGTGATACGCCGTTCTCGTTGAATAGTAATACCCATTAGTTATATCCAAAAGTTTGCTGGTTTCAATCTTTTCCATAGAGGAATGCCGAGAAATGATAATAAAGACTACGAAGTACAAGTAAATGGGGAAACATCACGAAACGCGGCTCGCAAACATTAAAGACCAGCTGGCATATTGCTTGCCTCAAGTTTTGTAAGTCCCGTCTGTCAACAGCATGTACAAGATCACCCCCACATCTTTTGATTTCCTAAAGCATAGCTTAATGACAAGCTTTCTAATCAGTCTGTGTTAGGATTGAGCCGAGGCAGGGCTTTCGTTCACTCAAGTCTGATAAGAAAAACCATCGCAATAAAATTCAGCAGCTGGACCTGGTGAACTATGCACGATATAGATTCTATCCAATAGAAAAAGGCAAGAATCCCCCTCATAGGAGCAAACGGAAGCTGGCCACACTTCGGTTAGAACGAATTGAGTGGGTGTCCCTGCATAGAAAACTGTAGAAATCGTGCGTATTTAGCATTTATTCTAGTATTTGAATATTTCTCAAACAGCGGACGTGCACTGCTGATATTAAAAACACAGAACCACCTCAGCAGCGAATGAGGCCCCGTGTCCCATTGATGCTGTGAGAGAGACAGATTATGACAAGTCTATTTCTCACATCACCTAGCATAAACGAAGAGACGGAAGCGACTACGGGAGGACTGCTAAGTCGGCGTTGAACCGAGTAAGCCAAACAAAGCGACAAACAATAGTCGAGCAAGCTCGAGATATGATGGCAAGCAAGGATGAGCATGACGCAATAGTGACTACTGTAACCAGCGTCAATATATATTTTAGCCGCCAGGGTCATAAAGAAAAGGCCCAGGAAACAAAGTGAAAACACTATATTAAGAAAATCCAGGCAAAATTATCAGCAGCCGCTTGCTCCTCACCATGGCTTGTTGACCGCTGCAGCATGGCAGTAAAGAGGAGTCTGTCTTCTCGCTTCCACAGTTCATTGCAGGTAGGACAAACCAGACAAAAGCTAACAGAGGTCGCATAATAACTAAAGTAAGCATTCTAAAGATGAACCAACTAGACAGACGCTGCTCACCTTCTTCTACCCCTTGCGATACGTTTACCCGATGTATGTTGTACAGGATATGCCCTTTGAAATTGCTGGCTTGCATGTGCATAGACCGAAGCCAATTGCTCTCTTCTGTCATATTTGGTCGTTGTGTCCGTCCGTCTTCAGTCTTGTCCCTGTGTCGCACATGTAGGCGGTGGTACACATGAGACAGTATGTAAAATGGTATGATAAGAATCCGTTGAAATATGGATATTGTAAGGCAAGAGGCGACACACGACTCACACACACAACGTCTCACCAACAGACAAGCCGCAAGAAAGAGACTGGCAATGCGCCAGAAAGGTGTCACTGAACGAGTTTTGACTCGCCTCCGTCCTCCATCCTTTGCTTGCATCCCACCCAAGGTGTGTGCCTCGGGAATGGCCACCCAATGTTTTCCTGGTTCATGCATCATCGTTATTATCTATTACTTCTCTACCGTGTCAACGATACCCCCCGCCAACACGAATTTATTGCTCCCCGGATCAACGCAAGGATACATGCATCATGGTCGTATCGTCGTCAGTATTATTCTAGATCCCTGTATAGTATCGATATCACGAGTACATGAGAGACAAAAACATGAAGAGACAAAGAGCAGAATCAGCGTCGGTTTCGATGCCGGACTTGGTCGTCTCTACGAGACTTATGTGACCGTGGACTACGACTGCGGTCTCTGTTGTCCCTCTTGTCTCTGTAGTCGTCATTTTCCCGCCGGTCATCTCGCCGGCCGCCCCGCCGGTCATCTCGCCAGGCACTGTAGCGGCCGCCTCCATCCTGACCCGCGTCGTCCCTGCGATGTCTGTGGGCTTTGTCCCTGGCATTGTCTCCATCCCTGCCTCGACCACGGCTTCGCCCGCTGTCTCTGTGACTGTCTTTATCACCGCCTTGGCCCACAATGTGCTTCTCATTTCCCCTGCTCTCATAGGTTTTGTCGTTGCTGGCTGTCTTGTCTGCCACTGACTTTGCGTGCTGGGCCCGTATACGGCCGTCATCGTGTACCATGTCATAGGGCACGCTGGTTTTGTCGTCGTCGTCTTCGTTGCGGTATTTGCGCCACTTCTCCAGCTCCGACACGCCACCCCAACCACCTTTTCCTTTCGTTTGTGTTTGCCGCTTCTCGCCCCACCATGCACCTGTCAGTTTGCTCACACTCTGGCTAAAGTCGACGTGGATGCGCCGGTCATCGATGAGTACATCCTGCATCTTGAAGTAGGCTGCCTCGCAAGAACCTTTGTCTTCAAACTCAATAAAGGCATACTGAAGACTGTCGCCCGTCTTTTGGTCGCGGATGACCTCGCATGACAGGATTTTGCCGAACCGGCTGAATATCAACTCGAGGTCAGAGTCTTGCGTCACCGGGTTGAGCTTGCACACGAAAAGGACGTTCTCTGGCGGTGCGATGTCTGCTGAGGGTAGATCACCAATGACTTCCAGGGTCAAGGCCTGCGCGCGGGCCGTGCGCTCACGCTGCTGCTTCTCACGTTCAGCAGCGCGTTCTTCGTTATCGTCATCAAGCTCGTGTGTTTCAATCTGGCGCTGTTCATCTTCGCCAAGACGAGCCGTTTCGAGTTGGGCGCGCGACGGTTTGGGGGAGGTGGCTGGCTCCACGAGGCCTTCGGGGTCGGGGTAGGGGTCGTCGAGAACAACTGTATGATTGATGCGGATGTCGACCAGTGGATAGCCCATGTCGTCGACAATAGCCTCGTTGATTTTCTCGAGAACGTCAAAGCCTTCGACCACGCGGCCAAAAATGGCAGACTTGCCGTCGAGAAAGTCGGTCTCATTGCCAAGAGAGACGATGAATTGAGAGCCGGCCAAGCGAACATCTGGATTCGTAGGGTGCGCCACGGTGGCCATGCCAACTGTACCGCGCTCGAGGTGTTTTAGCTTCGGGTGGAAGAGGGCAGGAAACGTCCGTCGTGATGCGTCGCGCGAGAGAACGCCCCAGATGCTGGAGCCGCCATCGGAATCTTTTGAGAGAGGACCGAGAGGGTCGCCGGTCTGGAAAGAGAATGACTTTTGTATCGAGTGGACAGGCGAATAGTTGTAGTACTTGATCTTGCAGAGCTTGAGGAAACTAGCTTGTTAGGACGCCTTTCATCAGGAGGCACCAAGAAGGGGGAGCATACTTTTCGCAGAGCCTAGGCGCATAGTCAACAAGAAGATCGATGACTATGTCGCCCTTGCTTGTCTCGAGAAGAGCTGACATTGTCGCGATTGCTGGTGGCCGTTGATGGCGTGTCGTAGTCGTGAGGCTGTGGGATTGAAATGCGCACGAGTGATCCGCCTGGCCACGGCCGCGACAATCACGTGATGGGAAAGTGTTTGTGGTGGACCCACTTTACAATCTGTAAGACGCGTCTGTGGATTTCAGTCTTAAGACTTGGCGATATTACACATGTCTCCCAGAGGGTTTGCACCAAATAGCAAAGATGTTTCGGCACGTCATATATCTGGATTGTGGCACTTGCAACCCCGAGGTACGCCTATTTCACAACCACGTGCGCCAACTTCTACGAGTACATCCGACCCAGGGGTTTACTCCTCGAGTGGAAGGCCGATACTCGTAGACGTTGAACTCATCTGATAGAACGTATGACTCCATAACTATCGGAAACAAAATTGACTAGAGTGCTCTACCCACCTTTTCTTAAGAGTAGCATCTTGTTGGCGAGCGGTTAAATTGGGAGTCAGCAGCTTGGCTTCACTACTCCGTACTCTACGAATGTCAGTAGGAGCGCGCATAAACCTCAGCCCGCTATGGAGTAAACAGCTAGCTCAAAACGGATGCATTGAAGGCTATCACTAGTTTCCCTAGACTAGTTTAACTTCATAGCCCAAGTGCTCGTGGATATCGGACAGAAGCTGCGCCATAGGCGTAGCATAAGTCAAGTCATTTCCTGTGAAGTCAGATCTTGACCCACCGCTCAAAAGACCACCTACCCGTCCGTAGATATCGAAGATCACGGACACGGAGTCTCCAGCCTCAAAGAAAAAATTCCGGCGGTTGAAGCTAGTCACCACCCATTCCCGGGAGATGAACTCTTCCAGGTGGCGATATCTACGCACAACTGACATAATCTCGTTGGCAGCACCAAACGTAAGGCCAGAAGAAGAGCCGCGCTTGCCCACAAGGACGCAGTCCTCCCCGTTTGCGTCTACCATATTAGGCTTGTGCAGCTCCTCCATAGAGATAAAATCTCCCGGAGGTAGGAGGCCACCCTCAGGGTAGATAAACTTATGCGGACCTTGTGGTTGTGGGTTGAGAAGTCGCGCTAATTCAGTCTCAGTCCAGTCCCTAGTTCGAAGATCGACAACATTCTTGGGCATCTACTAACCGGGGAATTTGCTAGAATTCATCCGAAAAAGGCACCAGTCCCGAGTCCACTAGGCGTTTTCGTCATTGTTGTATAGTGCTTGGGCCAAGGGAGGGGAAAAGTGAACGTCTCCTACGACGCGGTTGTCGATAAGTTGTAAAAAGGTCAACAGTTTTCTCCAGTCCATAGCTTTACCCAAAAAATACTCCGCCATCTGTATCTCCCTAAGATCAACCTCGAGGCGCTATGAAGTTGCTTTCAAGTTTCCCTTGCGTGCCTCGATCAGGTGCTTGCTTTCGACGTTCCATAATTCCAAGCTATCAGAGGCCGGGATAATCATCTTGTAAGCAGGTTGGCTTGCAAAGTGTCTATAGTATAGACGGTTGTCGGGACAGATACTTTCTAGAAGAGCAACATACAGGCAGGTAAGGGCAAAAATATCTGTTGAAGTTGATCGAGCTACCCAAAGATAGAGGCCAAGAGTCCCTCGATTTGTAGGCGTTTTCTTACACGCCAACGACTATCCAACTGCTATAGTATAGAACTAGCGCATCGGGTCGTTATCTCCGAGCATCGAGATATCAACCGGTAAAAGGGCGGGGCCTACCGTTGCCTGTAAGACATCTACTACCCAAATTTTAACTTCGACATCGTAAAGGCCTCGGGCGTCAAGGATAGTTCTACACGAGCGCAAGTAGTCTGCAATTTCCACCCAAGGTATCTCGGCGGTAAAGACACCAATCCAGACGACAACTAGCTTTTTGGATTTTTTTTATGCTAATAAGCCCGATACGTACCACATCCACCGAAGTCCACGGCAGAGCTTAAGTTATACTCATAAAACTAGACTACAGAAAATCGTTCCATAGAGTCACAATTTTGTATTAGCCAATTGTGGTGATCTCTTCGCTGTAGGGATACACCCGCGCACCAGCAACGCCTGGTTGCCATAACTTCCGACTTGATATTCGCCCGACGAGTCGAGGGCATGATGGCAGACGACTGTAGTATCGTCTTGCCTCATCCTCGGATGGAGGTACTAAGTTTGGAAGAACTATACCTCCGGGAGTAGTACCACCGCAACTTGTTCCTAGGGTGGTATAAGTCGTATCTTCTAATGAATTTGTCTCGTCACTTCTCTTGTCCCGCCGGGATACCATATCGACCACGACGTATCTGTCAAGCAGTAGGTATTTGAATATCCATAGTAATGAATAAAATTCGATGATACTTTGAAGGAATAGAGTGAAGGTGGATGCTAGTGAGTAGACTTGTATAATGATGGATGTGATGATGAAGTGTTCCGGTTGTAGGTTAATATCCGTGTCGTATTAAATCTCCACTTTATAAGGCTATCTTCCAGTTCTTTGGTACGCTAGTACAAACTTGCATCACGTCAGCTGCCAGCGGTACTTCTTAGTGTGGTGCTCGCTGGCTGGTCCCACATAAACCTTCGACTCGCACTCAGTACGAGTACGAGTAGAACAAAATAAAGAAACTCCACTCTATTTGTCACCTAGACTTAACACAACAACTTCGGAGTAAACAACGCAATTTTGACAGCGGTACACACTGATAACGTCCACCCCGAAAGGTGGCAGCTTAGACCTGTATCTCTGATTAGTCGATTATGAACGTGTTGGACGGGTGACGATGATGGTTGCTGAGCGCACACAGCAAAGTAGATGAGAAAGGAAGTTTTTGGGATAACCAGCGACTACGGTTCTTGTTGGTACGTCACGTGCTCGTTATCATGGACCAATCAGAGGGCTAGGATTAGCCCCTCCTATCCCCTACAAAAGACGGATGCATCGGGCGCGATGCATCTGATTTCAGATAGACCAGACCACCACCACATGATAGATCACTGCATACCCCTTCAGGACGAAGGTGTTGTGCAAGATCTTGAATGTATGAGTGGTCGCTAGCAATACGAATGATCCACGAACAACCGGTCCGCTGCAGCAATACTATCGGCTACTTGGTGGTACCGACAGTTCTAATAAAAGAGACACGAAACAGAAGAACTCAACTTCGTGCTACATGTCAGAAAACAGCGTTTTGGGTCTCATTTTTATGGCGCTGTGTCTCGACTATACCTTCATGCATATGGATTCCACGAACGTCTCAACGTTCATGCTGTCGTAATTTTGGTACAAATCCAGTGAGAATATAGATAGAATGGGATGACGTAGAAAAGAGCCATTCGCTGCCTATCCACTCTACGGGCTAACTTGCCGCCCTTTCCTCCGATGGCCTGACTCTGTTCCCTCACGGCGCTTTTTTTTCTTCTTCAATTGAGACGACTGAAAATTTTCGAAACAAGGCTGATAGTAGGCTTGGGCAGAAGTGTATTTCGTAGAACAAGACTGACTTTGGGTAGTATAGAGAATAGCAAGCTTGGAAAGAATCGTAAAATGAGGCATATTAAAGAGTAAAAGTGCACCAGGACAACTGCTGTAATAGATTTTGGATCACAAAATTAGAAATGCAGTTATCTATCGAATAGCGACGCTGCCCGCTCAACTTCGTAATCAGCCCCCGAACTATATAAAGACCAATTAGTTGCGAAGGCTGAACAAGAACATCGAATGTGCTGAAACTATGTCACAGATAAAGTATGCAGAGGCTCTCATTTGTTCGTGAAAGGCATGGCGGTATCTGGCAAGGCGTTTTCTTCCCGCCTCGGAATGCGTGGCGCATTTAACAATAGTCTGAGAGTGTACGCAGCGTTGCTATTTGATCCATGTGCCTTTAGATTGACGTTGTCTGTTGTACAACGTTATCTGTCAGCCTGCTGTATTGCGTCCTACACTACTCGTACAATACTCTTGTGTAGAGATCTATTGCTTTGGTAGAAATACTACTTACTGTTTTATAGTATGTGATCTGTGTCTATATAGATGCCATCCCTTCGTCACGAACGTAGAATTGTGAACCCCAACTCTTTCAAAACCAAAACAACAAGATATCCTGCCCACACCCCAAGTCTTGATGGCACTGCCGACGAGCCACCCACTTCTTCAGCCATGGGAACCCCGGCTCCTACAGTCAAGCTGCGAAAAGAAGGAGAATTTTACGGAGCAGACGTGCCTGAGAGTTCTAAAGATAGAGAGCGAATGCACGACATGGCATCCGATGATCACGGACAATGACCTCGAGATCCTCCTACCTGGGAGCAGCGAGTCATCATGCACCCCGTCAAAATCATCATCACCCGACACCGATTCCAAGTCCCGACACTCTACGATTGTTTTTCTCGTGTCGCTCGAGCACGATCCCAAGGCACAATACAACTGGCGTGCTAGCGTGTCACAGCCGGGATTTACATTGATGGCGTATCGGTTGGGCATGCACGACGCGGCTGTCCAGAATATGTTTGGGCGGCCTGACTACTGGTCGGCCTTTGGCCATGAGCTACGTCAACAGAACGGCGCACATGAGCGACAGGGTTACGAGTTCTTTTGCCAGCATCCTCGGTGGTCACAGAAGACACGTCATGACAAAACACACCACTGCGCCCCCTGCTCGGTTTACCTGCACCACGACGACAGTACCAACACGTCGCGATATGTAGTCTCGTCGAGTGGCGACGATGCTAGCATCCGGCGGCTGTTGTCAGATCTCGGTGTCGACCCCGAGGAGGAGAACTCTCTTTGCTCAGAGAAAGAGTGGAAAAAGCCACCATTGGCGGCCGCAGCCAGCCCATTCTTGGTGCATGGAATGATGTCGTCCTACACATACGAGCAGTCCAAGGACTTTTTGCAGGACGTGCGTGAGCGGCTCTTTTCCCAGATTGCCGCTGTCAATGACTACTCGACGGACCGCGGCCGTTCAAACAAAAGCAACGATAGTGGTCGTCTCCAGCTAAGGAGTATAACCCAGGAAATGCATCTCGTTTCACAGACCTGCGACTCCGGCATCGCCAACGCAGAGATGTCTATAAGCCTTTGCAAGGAGATGCTACGCGTCTACGAGGACCTTTGCCCCCCCCCACTGCTTAAATCGGCGGAGGGCTGGGGCCAGGTGCATGACTCGATGAAGTGGGTGCTGCGGACATGGTACTGCCAGAAGGAATGGCTGACCAGCTACAAGGCGCGCAAGGACACGGCCATGAATTTTGTATGTCTCAGACTTCATCTTATGGTTTAACAACTGCTTCTGACTATTCTCTCTAGGTCTATAATCTCGTCACACAGCAAGACAATGCTCTCAACATCGACATGGCCAAACAAGCAACGCAGTATAGCTCGTCCATGCATGCCATTACTATTCTGACAATGGTTTTCCTCCCCGGCACTTTTGTTGCTGTAAGTCAAACGTCTTCAGATGAATAAAGCCGCGCTGATGTTCTTATAGGGCGTCTTCGGATCGGGCATTTTGGACAAAGAAACCAAGCATGGCACGTCAGACCTATTGCGGCCCTTCATCTATTTGTGCATTCCTTTGACATTCCTGTCACTCGCTTCCTGGTACTTCAGGAGGTATCTGGGCTCTATCAAGGTGTTCTTTATAGGATGCAGGCCTCGCAAAACGAATGTTGAAGAAGGTGAAAAACTCGGAGATTCTACCTGAAGCCGCGAAAACCAGGTTGAGGCTTAGGCCAGCAAGCGATCGTTATTGTGCTTTATCTACTTGTTGCCAACCAAAGTCTAATGTCGAGGCTGCCCGTTTGCGTAAGACAAACGGCGTTGTTCTCGTGCGTGCCATGCTAAGACGTCTGCGGTATCAGCCGCACTGCGGTATGTAATAAAAGAAAAGCTGTCGTTGAGCTGTCGTTGTCGTCGTATTACCACGCTACAAAGTGCTGAGATAAGGATGGTGTACCGAGATTTATCAAGGAACCTAACCAGGAAGGAAGTTGGTTACAAAGTTCAATACAGCTCATTTTTTTTCTACCTTGACCGCCGCGTCATTGTTTGATTTTGGCGGATCCCAAAGTACAAATATAGAGCAGGACGGACGAAGTAGTGATCTATGTCCCTAGCCGAAGAAAATTATAATTGTGGTGAACATGCTCGGATGATCGGATATGGAGGACAAAGTAGCAGAATGGCTATGCGGTGCGTTAATTACCAAGCCCGAGGACAGGGTGTAATAGTTGATCCTGGCTCCCGGAACCTATTTATCCACGTGAAAAGGGACTTCCGATAGGAAAAGGCTGCAACGGAGAGACTCGCTTCACACCAAAAAACTAGTTCTTGTACTTGAACCAAATTGAACTTGAGTAAAATGCCTGCTAGCGGTCTTATATTAATCTACGGCAACTAAAAAGTAGCGGGATGCCTTGAGCTGAACCTGGATGGGCTCGAAGATGTAAGGGCATTGCAGATACGGCGTGATTGACTTGCCCGAGTAAGGCAACAGTCAAAATAATATTTCGATCTGTCATAGTACTCGTAGTGTAAAACTCCAAGAACTTCATTTTCACCAACCAAGTGGTCGAACTGCCTGGTGAGGGTTCTGAGAGGTTTGTTGAGACTTCAGCGTCGTCCAGGCCCCACTCAGGTGTCCGGGTCCGACTACTTTAACCCCATTCACTACCAAGAAGTTTCGAACTCCGGCCTCCCGTAAGGACCGGCACACGTTTCACTTATGGAACAAGTCTCTGCTTCCACACCCCATACGACGAGAGGCAAACCGATAGGCGTTAGGATATTGGTCATAGATCTAGAAAATTCTATTGATGCCTGTGGTCAGTACTCGTACAGGATCTCGCTTTGTTCTATTATCCATAAAAATTGTATGGAATTTAGTCTAGTGTATGTGTAGTTTTTTTCTGAGTAGACATGAAAACCCCTTTTCTAGTACGGCGGCGAGGGCGGAAGTATATAACAGGACAGCAGCCCTGTTGTCATAAGCTTTTCCATCTACACATCTATCACAAACTCGGCTCGCCGCTGCCAGGAGAAGACAAAATGGCCACTGACTATGAATTCTACGGCTGGCTGGGCACAGGCCCTGAAGCCGCGGAGGGGAAGATGGAATGGGCAAAGTTTGAGCCCAAGAAGTGGACCGAGGACGATGTCGATATCCAAATCAGCCACTGCGGCATCTGCGGTTCTGACATACACACTCTGCGTTCTGGGTGGACTCCAACCAACTACCGTGAGTTGCACGCGTAGATGACTTTCACGGCTTTTTTACTTACATGCCATAGCGTGTTGTGTCGGCCACGAAATCGTCGGCAAGGCTGTTCGCGTGGGAAGCAATGTCAAGCACATCAAGGTTGGCGACCGTGTCGGGGTTGGCGCACAGAGCGCCAGCTGCCTGAGCTCCGACTGCGAATGGTGCTCTATTGGTCAAGAAAATTACTGTACCCGCGGCCGTGTCGACACTTACAACGACGTGTTTCCAAACGGCGAGGGAAAGTCCTACGGCGGGTACAGTGACTACAACCGCACTAACTCAAAGTTCGCGTTCAAGATTCCCGACGGACTGGCATCCGAAGATGCTGCGTCAATGCTCTGTGGAGGTGCCACTGTCTACGCACCTCTGCGCCACAACGGATGCGGGCCAGGCAAGTCTGTTGGGATTGTCGGAGTTGGTGGCCTTGGTCACTTTGGTATCCTTTTTGCCAAGGCACTGGGTGCCGACAAGGTTGTTGGCATCTCTCGCAGAAACTCAAAGAAGGAAGACGTCTTGAAACTCGGTGCCGACGCCTACATTGCCACAGAGGATGACCAGTCTTGGACCACTACCAACGCCAGGTCTTTGGATCTGATTGTCTCAACTGTGTCGAATACCAACATGCCCCTGCAAGGTTACATGGGCCTCTTGAAGCCCGGCGGTACTTATATCCAAGTTGGGTGAGTTGGACAAGATGTCTCTAAGAGGTCGTCGTGTATCTGAAGCGCACTGCTAACGATCTCAACAGTGTCCCAGACGGTGGAAACCTTCCCGTCATAAGTGCATTTACACTTGTCTTGAATGGTGTCAAGATTGGCGGGAGTTTCATTGCTTCTCCTGGAGAAATCACTGAAATGCTTCAGCTTGCCAATGACAAGAATATCAAGCCATGGATCGAGACCCGTCCACTCCAGGATGCGAACCAGGCCATCATCGACATGGAAAACGGCAAAGCTCGGTACCGCTATATTTTGGTGAACGAGAAGCATGTATCGGCTTGAGATTGCAGTGACACTGCGGCGCTTTTCAGATTCTTGTTTACGTTTGAGGGAGATTATAGACGGATTATAGACTAATGTTGCATTTGTATCCTCGACTGCCATGTAGTAAAACCTCTTTGTATAGGCGGTGCGTCATATGCGCTGGGAATACCACTAATAGCGGTAACGGAAGCCAATGGTTTTCCAGTCGGTTACGTCCTCGTAGTCCACCGGGCACAGAACAACCTGGTGTACTGCTTCGGCAATTTCGGTCCCGCTGTGTGCATCAACAATCTTTCCTCCACCAACAACACCACTGGTCGATAAACTGCCCTCGATGCCCTCAACATTGCAACGCCTGGCATTTGCCCACATAAGGTAGGCACGAAGGACAATTGAGAATACCACAGCAAGAGAGTAGCAGATCATGATAGCCTGGAATGCCGTGTTATAAGTAGGCTCTTCAGCAGTTTTGAAAAGCTGAGGCCCGACAATATTTCCTGTGCAGTATGCAAAAAAGAGCAGCGTTGTCATAGTTGCCTTCTTTGTAACGCCTTTGTAATTAGCCTGGACCAATGACATCAGCAGCGGCATTGGAGCAGGGCCTGTTGACAACATCATGTATGCAAACAGCTGTATGCCTTTGGAGACTTCGGTACGTCTGTAGATGAGCGCGCTTCCTGCTATTGGTGGTAGCACAACGAGAACCAGCATAGCAATGTGCAAGTTTCGATATCGGCCTGCAACATAGCCAGTTGCGGCGATTGCAATGGCAACAATGACACCAGGTGGAATCTGGATGAGAGTAGTGTTGATTGAAGAATACCCGAATGACCTGATCACAAGGTTTCCAAATGATTGGGTACCACTAGCAATGAGAACATCTGGTCAGTATGCAGCGACAGTGGTGCAATGTGTAACGGATATTGCCACAAGAAAACAGCTTACCCGTTCGGAATCTGCATGCAGAGTGTGATAGCAAAAATAAGCCACGTCTTGGGATCAACAATACACTCGAGAATTTGGTCGGTTTTGATTGGAGTCTTCTCTGTTCGGCCAGTGCCACCGATGACAACTCGGTCCTCGGCAAATCGGCGCTCCTCCTGCGTCAAAAAGCTGGCTGTCGAGATGCTGTCAGGTAGCAGGGCCCAGATTCCAAACGCCCATATGAAAGTAGCAACCCCAAGGATTATGTACATCCAGCGCCACGGATGCAAGTCGTCTTTGATATGGCCAACGCCAAAGGCGAAGAGATTGCTGATGATACCACCAACGGAGTTGCCGGTGAACCATATACCAGTGCGAATCGGAATCTCATCACGGGTGTACCAGGTGGATGTGATACTAGGTTGAGTTCATATACGTTAATAAGAAATAGCCAACGAATAGAAGAAGGCATAAAACTTACAACATAAAGGCAGGATCGATTGTGGCCTCGCACACGCCGAGGAGAAAGCGCACGGTTATCAGGCCACCAAAATTGTGGCAAGCTGCCGTTGTGCCAACCACGATACCCCAAATAAGTGTGTTTGCGGTCAGATACTTGCCAATCGGAAGCCGGGCACATAGAAGTGTTGTCGGGTACATGTACATAATGTAGCCGAAATAGAAGACACTGGACACCCAGCTGTATTGTTGACCGACAAGGCCCTGATGGAGACAATGCTATCAGAAAAAGAGACTATATGACTTGCTTTTAACGACTTACATTGTCCACGCGAAGTTTGAAAACAGATGCGCTCGACAGGATTGTCTTATCCATAAAGAAAAATATGCATGTCACGAAGATGAGAGGCAGTAGATGTCTATCTATCTTGCGCACGACACGGCGAGCCATTGCAGCATCAGCACCATCAGCCACGGCCTCTGCGGTCGAAATATCGACTGGCGCGGTATCCACGCCACTTCGCTCGGTTGGCTTCACAGTGGTCGGCATTTTGATTGATTATGCCTTCGTTGGTTTTAGCTGTCGCTCTGGTGGCAGTGTTCTGCGTTTGTACAACGTACTGATTAAAAACCATAAGAAGAAAGATCATGCTTGCCATGCAGTTCATATACCCATCTGACGATCTGACATGCTGTAGTATATCCAATCTCAAAATCCTACGAGTTAACGTTGCATTAGGCTGTATGCTATCTAGAGTCGAGTTGGTTTCCTATCTCCGCAGGTCTTTTGTCCGGTGTCTATCTTGACGGCCAACTCCGGGTAGCAATAAGTATAGATTACGCAGGTGTGAACTTGCGCATGGCCCGACTGGCTGATAGCAACGCTGTTACCCCACGTTCTTAAAAGGACAGTCCCTGCCAAACCCGAATTTTGACGCCTTCTTGACACACCGTATTCAATCAAGCCTCAAAGCAATCCCGCGACGGGAGCCATTTCATCAACAGTCTAGCCATCTGGTGAGCAATGGATGGCTTGCAAATTTTACCCTTTATTGCCAACCTGCCAAAGGTTGAGCTTCACATTCATATCGAGGGAACACTGTCGCCGTCACTACGATGGAAGCTTGCGCATCGAAACAATGTGCAACTACCATATGCCACTTATGAGGAGTTGCTCGCTTCATACACAGTCTCCCTCAACCATCGACCGGAAATGAACGGTGACAAGTCGCGACCTACATTTCTTGAAGCATATTTTGCTGGCTGTCAGGTGCTGTGCAAGGAAGAAGATTTCTATGAGATGGCAATGGAGTATTACACACGCTGTCGAGAGCTCAATGTTCGCTACTGTGAGATTTTTTTCGACATCCAGACATACACGAGTCGCGGTGTACCAGCAGAGTATGCACTCAATGGCTACATGCGGGCACAGCGCGAAGCGGCCGAGAAGCTTGGTGTGCGAAGCTACTGGATTTTATGCTTCCTGCGACATCTGTCAGCTGAGATTGGCATGGCAGACTACAAGGCCGCACGACCTTGGGCGTGTCTTGCTGATGGCACGGGCCATAATCTGATCTGTGCCGTTGGGCTGGCGGCCAACGAGTATGACCGCCCCCCTCTTCTGTTCGAAACCCCATTCCAACAGGCTGTTGCCGATGGCCTCAAGGTCACCATGCACTGTGATGTTGACCAGAAAGACCACCACGAGCACATACACGAGGCTATCTTTCAAGTTTGTGGTGGCCGTGGCGCAGACCGGATCGACCACGGCCTCGATGCTTATAGTCGCCCCGATCTGGTGGCAGGGCTGAAGCAGCGTAACATTGGCCTCACACTATGCCCGCATGCCTATCACCGGCGGCAATCGACCGAGGTCTTGTTCCCCAAAATCCGCTTTCTGTGGGAGTCAGACGTCTTATTTTGTTTGAATAGTGACGATCCAACATACATGCACAACGTATGGATCGATGGCGCCATGCAGAAGGTCTACACCTATTGCAATTTCTCCAAACGGGATATGCGCCAACTGGCTATCAACGGAGTCACAATGAGTTGGGCAGAAGATGATGTCAAGGAGGCCATTTTATCGGAGCTAGCCGCAGTCGATGTCGAGTCATGATTCATTTTGTCAGAACTAGACGCATTCTAACATTGGAGTCGAGCGCTCTAGCATTGCCTATTCGGCATCGGCCATCTATGCTATTCCATACATCCAGATGCAAGACCTTCGTACTCTATACGTGAAATTTTCCCCCGCCTTGGCTTTTAGCCCATAGCACTGAGCCATGCCCCGAGTCGACTTAATCAGCCCAGCGCAAGGCACCCGCAACATGAGGATCCTTCTCCACATATTTGCAAGTGGTCCACGTAGACCACAATTGGCCAATAAACGACCGCTTCTCCTGGTGGTAAAGAGGCCCAAGAAGTGGCTTGATGGCCTCGGTAGCCTCTTCAGCCTTGTAGAAAGGAATGCGACTATTGCGGTGGTCAGCAACATATCCAAGACATTGCTTTCCTAGTCAGTGTGTCATATAAAAACTTACGGGAACAGATGGTGAACGACGTGTGTGTCGATGATGCCGTGGAAAAGGTGACGGCCGACCCAGCCAAAGTCACGGTCGACAGTGGCCAAAGCACCCTTGACAAAGGTCCACCCCTCGGCGTCGTAATGGTGAACATCAGGGTGGTTGTGGTGCAGGTAGGTGATTGCCACCAGCCAATGGTGAACCCACATGTAGGGAATCACGTACAGCAGGCCAATCGTCTGCCAGCCACCAACGAGTGTGGTTTTCGACGCAGCCCAAAGTGCGAGCACAGTCAGTGCCAGGCCGAGATCAGACAGTGCGACGAAGATACCCTCGCAAGGACGAAAGACAGCACTGGTCGGCTCAAAGTGGCTGACGCGCAGCCAGCCGGACTGCTCGCGCTGCTTGCTATCCACACCGGCGGAAACGTTGAAGAGGAGGTAAGCCTGGAAGCCAGCGACCTGGTGGAAGATAAGCTTGCTGAGCTGCAGAATTGGAGTGTCTTCAAGAAGCTCGGCAGTCTCGTCAGAGATGAGCAGCTTGCCAAGAGCCGACCGGTTCTCGGGCAGATTCTTCTCTTCGCGGCGCTCCACAGTCTGGGGGACAAACGCCATATCCTTCTCCATGTGTCCAGTGAAGCGATGGTGGCGGTGGTGCGAGAACTTCCACGAGAAGTAGGGGACTAGGAGTACCGAGTGTAGCACCCAGCCAACGACATCGTTGAAACGGCGATGGCTCGAGAAAGCACCGTGGCCGGCCTCGTGTGCCAGGATCCAGATACCAGTGCAGACAAGTCCCTGGACGTAGCCGTAGACGATCCAGGCCACTGTGCGTACAGCCCTGTCGCTTGCCCATTCACCGCCAGTCAGCTGCGGGATGTAAGTCAGTGCAGCCCAGCCCAGACCAGCTGCCATGACAAAGTCGCGAACGACGTATGCCATGGACTGCAGCACGGTTGCCTCGAAGCAATGCGCAGGAATGGCATTGCGAATGGTTTGAATGTCAGGGAACTCGGTAGGTGTGGCAGTGTCTGTGCTCTTCTTGTCAGCACCAGGCTGCACGGTCCGTTGTCTGACCATCTTCAAATAGCGTCCGGTATCGTCTGTGCTATATTCGAAGGCTGCCGTGATCAATCCGGGAGTCGTACCACAAGTTGAGATGATATTTTTTGAGGGAGAGTCAACCACACTAGGCCCAGAGTTCCTCCTTATATATATTTTTCCAGTGGCATTTTCATATTTATCCAGATTATTTCTTTGACCCTCTCAATCGTCTTCAAACCTCATAGGTGGTCAAATAGCGACTTCCCCTTGGCTACAAAGAATCCATGCCGCGTGTATACAAGGAAGACATGGTGAAAACACACGGAGCATTTAGAGTGGCCAATCATTAGCACTAGAAAACTTGGCGCTCCACCCTGACAGGGACTGTATCCACTCGGATTGCAAATTGTTGAGGACTTTCTCTAAGGGGGTAAACAAGGACTGGCAGATCGTAGGACCCTTACGGTGTACGTACTCCGTACGCCACCTTCTTTGTATGGAACTGACCAGATACCAGTACCACGGATTTTATTTTTCCATCTAGCCCTTTGCCGACCGCCTGTTTATCGTACCTAGCTTCGTACGATGTACTGCGTACGGAGTACTCCGTACGCAAAAAAAACACGAAAGGAATTGCCGAGCCGATACTGCACTACACTCGAACGAGCTACGCCATAAAAATTTTCATGTGATCCGCATCATGTTGTACGACGTAGATAGGTACTCCGTAGCAGTGCATAACTGGATTGTGTACAACACAGCAGTGCTCAGTCGGACAAACACGGTCGGTCCTCCGTGGGATAAACTTCCACTCGTACGCGGGCTTTGCCCTACGAAGTAAGTAGGTCAAGTCAGGGGGAACTAAGAGCGTCAACCAGTGGCTTATCTTGTATTAAAACTTTTTCAAGCTAGCTCGGCCAGATTTGGAAATGATCTAATTTTTTTCCGGTACTCGCACACCGTATTTCAGGCATGTGAAGATTCTGATAAGATAACCCCACGGGCGTGCTTGACATGTGAAGCTAGGAGACGTTGGCCAAGTTCTACTCGTATATTATTCTACGAAGTAGTTGATACGGCGTACGAGGGAGGTACTTTGTATCAAATGAAATCTTATAATCCGGATAGAGCTCTACTCGTATTCTGTCCCTATGTTTACTTATTGCACAACTTTCTTCTACCTAGGATAAAAATACGATCATAGTTAGGGTAGTAAGAGAGACATGGCGGTGGCTTTAATGTATTCTGGAACAATACTATAATTATAGTGTTTACGAGTAGAGGCTGCTTAAAAAGCGGTAAACTGCAGCCCACAAAACGTTGACTCGATAGGATTTATATACAACAAAATGTAATCGCGCACCCCGCAGCATAGATCTTGATTGATAGTGATAATGCTAAGCTTTTGGTGCAAGATGTTCAACGACTATGGCCACAAAACTACCGGTAGTTTCCCCGAGTTGAACCCTTTTTATCTTCTACTATTAGAATTGACATACGGAGTTTATCTATAAAGGGTGTTGTCTATGAGTCTCTATCGAGAAGATGACTACGACTAGCAGTCGTGCTGTCTTATATTTCAATCCGTAGCTCTTGGCGACGAGCCGCCCCGGAGGCTTCTCCAATGTTAAAGAAACTAATCAATAGGATAAACACCGTTATATAGCATATCTATAAAGTACTTGACAACGAAGTCTAAGAGAATCGGGACTTCTATAAAAGCAAAATGCCCTACCTAGGGTAGGATAAGTTACTATAATAGGCTAAGGCCTAGAGTAAGCGTACGACTACGCCGTACGCCCGTCTTATTACGTGCCTCCCTACCGACTCTACGGGACTTCTACGCGGATCCCCCGCCACGTGACCTAAAGACGGTGGGTACGTTACTAAAGGAGGGTATTAACCTAGTCGCTATTCCACACGTTTTGGAATCCAAAACGCCCCGCTTTTCCCGATTTCCGCACCAAAATAAAGCGGGGCGGGACGGGAGTGTGGGAAATGCGTTTTGGAATCCAAAACGCCCCGCTTTTCACGTAAATGAAGGAAATAGGGTA